>JAVHNL010000447.1:0-25000 GCA_031216105.1 Dalbergia cultrata | reverse complement strand
AGCAAATTGTCATGTGTGTGAATGCTTGTTAGAATTTCGCACCAAAGTCGAGGTAATAACATAGTTTTGCTTTTTCACTTCTTGAAAAGGCTGTTCATAGAACTAAAACTGTTATTTTAAACGAGTGCAAAGCAAGAACTGCAGGTATTATAGTCCTTGCATGACGCATGGTGCTATCATTTTGCAGAAATCGGTTTCAAGATTTGGTAGAAGATGGGTTTATGGCCGTATTTACCTAGTTGGTAGATCCAGACGCCGAAGGGAACTATAAATCTTCTTCCCATAATTTGAGTTATGATTGTGATTTGTGAATAGTGAGGACTGAAATAAATAGTTTTTTTTTTTCCCTCTTTTGTTCCTTCTTAAGTTTAGTCTGTAGCCAACTTGTACGCTTTGCTTAACTCTTGCCCAAGGAAGGAGTTGACATGTTAATTGGCTGTGACCTAATTTCAGTAGATTTGAGTTTCAGCTATGAATTGCTAAATTTAAAACAACTTGTGTTCAGCTGTCATTCTTAAAATAAAAGACCATTGGAATAAATTTACGCTAGCTTAATTCATGCCCATGTTTATAAATGTAAAATTTGCAGCTCATATGTCTGTCCCCATGCCACTTATGACCACAGTATTGCTACATGTGGCATTTCTTAAGTTCAAACATTACTACGCTCCAGTGTAAAGTGCACATCATGGATTTAGGGTAAACTTACGGAAATGGGCGTAATACTAATATTTTGAGTAATGTTATGGCTAAAAATTCCACTAACAGTCATTTCTCATTGTTAATGCTTTGCAAAATCAGAACATTCATAGATTTCAATCAACTACGATCCAACAAGGAGTCAATTAAATTCTTCTAAATGTCACAGACGTTGGACGTATTATCAAAACTTCCGATGCCCAGCGAATCAGATCTCAAAAGCGTGCCAAACTGTAAACTAGAATCCAGGAAAGCTGCACAGATGAGGGAAATTTACGTAAATAAAATATAAAGAGAGAGAGATTGCATATCTCCCCTAATTTTCATTTCGTAAATGTCCTGTTTTAGTTTTAATAGAAGTCTAAATCGACTTCCTTTAGAGGCAAAATTTCTGCGTGAAAACACAATTGAAGTCGGCTCAAATCGACTTCTGTGCTTGATAGTATCAAATCATGTCGGGCAGGGAAAAAACACACTAAAGTATATTTAAATCGACTTCATAAAAGACAAGTCAACACGTGAGGAAGAAAGTGGAGCCAGGTCAACTATACTTTTGTGTTGTACAAAAGTCGATTTGACCCAACTCCACATTATTCCCGACATTGTCTACTAGCCTCAGGCTATCTATCAGGCTCAGGATGAGGTTGCACATAATCGTCGTGATGATAATCATAATCATCCAGTCCACCTTTATCATCACCATCTACCTCCTCTGCGTATTGGTGTCTGCTAGTTCGTGTCCAACACGCACATTTAAAGACCATCAATCTGGGATGTCAACAGAGTGTGAGATACTCGGTGCTGGTGGGGCTTGCACTGGTACACCATCTGGCAAATCCCTAAGCTCAGGATCCTCGGGGGCTCCATCTATCAATAAAAATCTATTTGCTATTGACAACTACCACTAGAAGTACTCCACAGATGGTCAATCGTCATTAGACAACGGACTCGCCGCTCCCTACGTGCCTCCCATGCAGCATGCCATCGCACATGATACTCAGGCCACCATTTGTCTAAATCCCCTCTACCATCCTTGCCGTGCAATCAATCAATATTTCTCGGGACAGATGGTATGTGTTGTCCTCCACCAAATTGACGAACAACACAATTAGCGGTGTGCCACTCAATCACAGCAAATTGTAGATGCCCATACTTCAATCTCTTCATAAACAAATGTAGGTGTCATGTCCCTAACTTCATCATTTATGTAGGGAGTCCACCTAAACTGCAATAGTAGACCTAAAATATTAGACACACAGCTAATAAAAATTCAATAATAGCATAACCGATATATGCTACTTACCCCCGTAATGCCAATCCTATCAAGGCACTCCTTATAACGCAACAATCGAACTGAGTCTGAGCTTGTCGAGCACCTAAATCGACTCCCTCTGGGAAAAAAAAATATGTAATTAGTTTTCATGATCATAATTTATACCTGCAACTAAATAACAAAACAAACTAACATTTGTATGTACCTTAGTGCAAGTGGAAAAATGAGTGCATGGTGCTGTTTTGGGCCTAATTGGGGTATTCTGTACCATGCCCAAGACAGTAGAAGAGCTAAACAGCCTGCAATGTCAGTGACATTATATTTCACTGCTTGGCAAAACTCACGATAAAGGAATCCTAGAATTGCAGGCCCCCAACTATATTATCAAAATCAATAAGAAAAGGGAACAACTTCATGTGAACCCTAAACCTTGATTTATTCGAAAATAGGACCCCACCAAATAGAACCATAATGAAAGCTTTGGTGTAATGAATAATCATCTGCGAATCAGCATTTTGCGGTAATGACTCAAATATATATGCAAACCAACGCAAATTGACCGAAAGTCCTTTTTTGTCCTTTGGAACAACACTTAGTAGATCTGCACACATTGACCATATATCGCGGTTGTAAAATTTCTCCCATGTGCCGATTTATCCAGTAACAGGTGGTCCATCCACACGCAAACCCAACTCGAACACCACATCCTCTAGTTTGATGGTACACTCTCCATACGGAAGATGAAAAGTGTGTGACTCGAGCCTCCAATGCTCCACAAGTGCACTTATGAGTGCTCTATTGTAATCAAATACTAAAACCATATGCGAAACGTACCATAAACCAGCTTGCTTAAGAAACGGTTCCATCCATGGGCCTGGTGGAACCATTAAATTATACCGCATTGTTTTTAGAATCTGTGTATCACATATTTACCATGATATTGTCATAAATTTAGCATATTAAAGTATTTTATTTTATTATTATTAAATGTTATTAGAATGTAATTTAATTGAATGGTAATGGTGACATGTAGTTTAATTTTTTTCTTTTAATGTGTTATTTGATTTATTATAATGAATTATTGGAAAGTATTCAAGTTTTAGCTAAATAGGCATTTAGCTTAAATATAATTGGCTAATTTTGATAAGATATTTTGATTTTAGTTTTAGTTAATTCATGTTAATTAATGTGGTTTAGGTTTAATTTTGACATTTTGTACACTTTTACTTTTATTTGCTAAATTTATGACAATGTTATGGTAAATATGTGATACAGGATACACGGATTCTAAAAACAAGACGGTATAATTTAATGGTTCTACCAGATCGATGAAACCTTTTCTTAAGCAAGCTGGTTTGTGGTGCCTTTCGTAGATAGTTCCAGTATTTGATTACGATAGGGCACTCGTAAGTGCACTTGTGAAGCGTTGGAGGCCCAAGTCACACACTTCTCATCTACTGTATGGAGAGTGTATCATCAAACTAGAGGATGTGGTGTTCCAGCTGGGTTTCTGTGTGGATGGACCACTTGTTAGTGGATGCATCGATACATGGGAGAAATTTTATGACCGCGATATGTGGTCAATGCATGCAGATCTACTAGGTGCTGTTCCAGAGGATAAGGACAAAAAAGGATTTTCGGTCAATTTGCGTTGGTTTACAGATACATTTGGGTCATTACCGCAGAATGTTGATTCACAGACGATTATTCATTACATCAGAGCTTTCATTATTGTTCTATTTGGTGGGGTCCTATTCTCGGATAAATCAAGGTTTAAGGTTCACATGAAGTGACTCCCTTTTTTTTTATTGATTTTGATGAGACAACGGAGTATAGTTGGGGGTTTGCAGTCCTAAGATCCCTTTATCGTAAGCTTTACTAGGCAATGAAATATAATGTCACTGACATTGCAGGCTATTTAACCCTTCTACAGTCTTGGGCATAGTACAGAATGCCCCAATTAGGCCTAAGACAGCGTCATGCACTCACTTTTCCATTTGCACTAAGGTATATACAAATGTTAATTTTTTTTTTGTTTTGTTATTTATTCGCAGGTATAAATTATGATCATGAAAACTAATTATATATATTTTTTTCCCTGATGGGGTCGATTTAGGTGCTCGACAAGCTCAAACTCAGTTCGGTTGTTACGTTATAGGGAGTGCCTTGATAGGATTGGCATTAGAGGGTAAGTAGCATATATCGATTATGCTATTAATGTGTCTATTGAGTTTTTATTAACTATGTGTCTAATATTTTGGGTCCACTATTACAGTTTAGGTGGACTCCCTACACAAATGATGAAGTTAGGGACGTGACACCTACATTTGTTTATGAAATGTGTGACACCTACATTTGTTTATGAAATGTTGAAGTTTGGGCATTGGTGACAGCACTTATACAATTTGCTGTAATTGAGTGGCACCCTGCTGATCGTGTTGTTCGACAGTTTGGTGGAGGACAGCACATACCATCTGTCCTAATAAATTTTCATCAATTGCATGACAAGGATGGTAGAGGGGATTTAGACATATGGTGGCCTGAGTATCGTGTGCGATGGCATGCTGCATGGGAGGCACATAGGGAGCGGCAAGTCCAGTATGCGCTATCTGATGACGATTGACCATCTGTGGAGTACTTCTAGTGGTACTTGTCAGTACCAAATAGATTTTTATCGATAGATGGAGCCCTCGAGGATCCTGAGCTTAGGTATTTGCCAGATGGTGTATCAATGCAGGCCCTACCAACCCCAAGTATCTCACACCCTATTGACGTCCCAGATCGATAGTCTTTAAAGAGTCGTGTGCGTGCTAAGACACGAACTAGAAAACGCTAGTACGCAAAGGAGGTGGATAGTGGTGATGAAGGTGGACTGGATGATTATGATTATCATCACGACGATTATGTGTAGCCTCATCCTGAGCTTGGTAGACAGCCTGAGCCTGAGCCTAGTAGACAGTCTCAGACGTGTCAGAGTATGTCAGGAATAGTGTGGAATTGGGTCAAATCGACTTCTGTGTTGTACAGAAGTTGATTTGACTCGGCTCCACTTTCTTTCTGACACGTGTTGACTTGTCTCTTATGAAGTTGATTTAAATCGACTTCAGTGTGTTTTTTCCCCGCTTGACATGATTTGATACTATCAAGCACAGAAGTCGATTTGAGCCGACTTCAATGGTGTTTTCATGCAAAAATTTTGTCTCCAAGGGAAGTTGATTTAAATCGACTTCCATTAAAACTAAAATAGGACATTTACGTAACGAAATGAAAATTATGGGAGATACGTAATCTCTCTCTCTTTATTTTATTCACGTAAATTTCCCCACAGATGAGGATAGAAAGATCAGTTAAAGCCCATTATTCTTTTTCCTGCAGTTGATGGAGTAATGACCAAGATAGAATATTACCAAGAAAAGTGTTATTGATGCAAAAAACCCTTCTTGGAGGAGGGCTCCGTGTCCACCAAACTCTTCCTCATCAACCTTCAATACTAGTGAATAATAACCATAAATGATCCCGGAGGACATTACCAAAAAACTGCAATTAAAAAGGAAAGTTAGAGAAATACAAATAATAGATATCCAACTTACATCAAAGGATATGTGCAAGCAAAATTCGTACATAAGACCATTCAAATTCAAATTGTTTATACATGATATCACAGCATCATCAATAAATGAAAGGATTCTGATGACAGTAAAGTATACTGGGCAAGGCAATGAATGTGATTAGATACACAACTTCAAGCTGAAAATACTGAACACTTAAGACAAATACTCACAGGATAAACCAAATTCCCCCGACCAAAGGGAAGGCACCCCAAAGCAATCCACACACAAGGCCTAGCACTTGTCGAATCCAGTGCAACACATCGCCCAATTGATCCTACTTGGACGGGAGAACACAGAAAAATTGTAGAGAAGCATGGTTAGCAACTTAGCATAATAGGATCAATCAAAAAGTAACAAACAACTACTTTTTAATTGCAGTATCATACTGCTCTTAAACCGACACTATAAAATAAAGAAATTGCAACAATGTGAATGTGGAGCTCTCTCTTTTCAATCACTAATAAAAAGGTAACAATTGAATTAACTATGCCCAAAGATATTCACTTGATTTAAACCCAATCAATTTTCGTGAAAACATGCACCTTGGATAGATCGAAAGACACGAAATAGGATGACAAAAAAATAAAATAAAATAAAAATGAAGAAACCTTGTCCCAGGAAGCATCAGGATCAAGCAATTTGGACAATGAGAGGTGACCGTTCTGGTGCTGCTGTTGATTGTTGACTTTAATGGATTTACCTTCTTTCATTGTGAGTGAGAGAGAAACGAATTGATTCGGGGGCGAGAGAGAAGAATCAGAATGAATGAGTGATGGGAAACGAGCTAGTTCGTATAAAGTTTGGATTTTTGGAATGGTGACTGGGAGGTTTAAAGTTTTCACTAGTAGATAGGGTTAGAGTGAAGGGGAGAGTGAGAAGTGCGGGAATTAGGGTTGGTTCCATTGAATGTGAAAATGAACAAAATCCAACCAAGGAAGTGAGGAGTTTTTAAAACGTTATGAGAATATTTGGTTTTAGTTTTTAATTTTAAATTTTTATCTTTAATTTTTAGAATTTTATAAATGAAATATTAAAAATTTAAATAAAAATTAAAAAATAAAATATATAATTTTCAGAATTTTTAGTATTTTCTTTATAAAATCTGAAAAACTAAAAATATGAAAACTCAAATTAAATATATCTTAAAATTGCAAAAAGAGAGAAAGAGGTCTCATTCATTCATAAATCATAATTATGTTACATCTCTCATGATTCTCATCTTTTTTTTTTTTCCTCAAGGTTGAGCTTACTTAGAAGTAAGCATCCATAAAAAAATCGATTTCAAACAAGATGATGATTTATCATCTAATTGAAAATTTTATACTATAAATGTATAGAAATTAAAAAAAAAACATAGAATTGTGCTAGATAAATGGACATTATGATAGCTATCAAGCATTATTTGACACTTTTATAAATTTATATTGATATTGATTGTTGACGTAAAATCATTTTAATATATTAAAATTAAACCAATTAACAAAAGTATTTGATTCCCATGTCTTGCTACAGTAAATAATGTAATAATATAATTAGTTGAATCTATAACTTTTTTTACACTCACACGATATTAAAATAAATTTTGATGCACTATTATATCAAAATCAATTAGTTGAGTGTAAATGAGATTTATATTATTATATAATCATAGGTTTCTATTTGAATAGTATTTTGTAAGTTAAGTGGTTAAATTTAAATTTTTTATGGTATGATAGTGCATAATTGAATATTTATATAAAAATTTGTTAGTTTAATTTTGACATATCGACACTGTGAATAAATAGAATTCTATTAAGACAACAAATCATTGTAAGTGAATTTAATAGTCAGTAATTATTTCTTATGATTTTTCACTTTAATAAATTATAATTTTAATAAAATTTATATTGATACATAGTCAATATATAGCAATGAAATCTTAAAATTTATCAAAAACAAAAAACAAGACAGGAAATATTATTAATGGCAAGTACTTGGGCGATGAAATGAAGTTGTCTGAAGAGTGGAGCATCACAGAAAGTCAAAACATGATTTCCTATGAACGTGGCCGTAAAAGAAGATCCATGCTCCTCCATTGCTATCTCTCCTACGCGCACGGGCCATAAAAGTAGCGGGCCTTACTTCCCATTAACTCACTCTTACTGCATTTCATTTTCTTTTTTCGTTTCGTTTCGTTTTGTTTCGTTTTGGAACACAGAACACAGCACAGCACAGCACAACACTACAAAGACAAACACACGAACTCAACTCACCTCGAAACAGAACAGAACAGAGCAAACAAAATAGAACCGTCACCAACGCCATCCAAACAAACAATCTGATTTGCTTCAGCGTTGCCAATTTGTTTTCTTTATATGTGATCTCGTGAATTAAGGCGCAACAGAGAGATGGGTAGCCCCGAGAAGAATGAAAGTAAGGGCCTTTTTGCTGCCATGACTTCTGGGCTCACCATGTTCAGCAATGCCATGCACCGATCTGTCGATGGGTACTTCACCTATTACCATTCCTTTATCTTATCTCAAAACCACCATCATCATCATCATTTATTATTTGATTGGATTCTCCTATTCTTGTACGTTACTTGTCCAATTCCAACTATTAATATCAACATTGTATTGTATGTATCAACCTGGATTGTATTTACGTGCCCTTTAGTAGGATATTCATATTGCATCGACAGAAACAGTAGTGCCATACATGTCATTTGCATAGATGATCATAACTATTGAGGAAGATATAGGACCTTAGTTATTGTAAAGTATTAGTTTCAGCAGTGGCTTTTTATGTTTCAGTTTTAAACTATTTTTCAGTGAATTTTGTCAGTTTCCTTACTAAGAAATGTGGTGATCTTGAGGGGAATGTAAGCTTATGTATCTGTCTCCTATTATTATAGTTTGCTGGGATATGAAGGGGTAGAAGTCATAAATCCCGAAGGAGGAAAAGATGATGCAGCGGAGGAAGCTCAAAGAGGAAGATGGAAACAGGAGGTCATTATTTTGTCTGTTTATTTTTTTCGTTGTTTTTTTTTAGTTCCTAGTTTTTTCAGTCCCTGTTTATGAATGCTCTTGAGAAGTAGCACTCCTCAATAAGTGTGTTGCTTTCTTCATTTTATTGATTGTTGCAGATAAGGATGCTGTCCATTTCTCTCTTTTTCATTTCCCTTTTTCTTTTATTTAGTACATGCCTTGTGCATAATTAGTTGTGTTAACATTATTATCTCTTTTTCCCTGCTTTGGCATTTTTTTCATACAGGAAAGAGAAAGTTACTGGAAGATGATGAGCAATTACATTGGGGCAGATGTGACATCATTGGTAACGCTACCAGTTATTATCTTTGAACCTATGACTATGATTCAGAAAATGGCCGAGGTTTGTGTAGTTTAATTTTTGCCATTGTTAAGTTGCTTTTTTTTTTTTGTTTTTGGTATTATTTCTTGATTGAAATTTGAAGTGTTTGAACTAGTTGATGGAGTACTCCTACTTGCTAGATCGAGCTGATGAGTGCGAGGATCCGTACATGCGGCTAGTGTATGCATGTGAGTTATTTTTTCCCATCTTATTTCTCTCTCTCTCTCTCTTCTTTTAATCCTTTTGCTCAATTGAATTGAATTTTATTTTATTTAGTGACAATGGAGGGCATAGTTAAAGATATGAATGAATGGAAAACAAGAACCCATGTGAAGCATTTTAGCTAATTTTGACATGTGATCAAGGATATACATGATTGAACCCAAATAGTTTCAGCCGAGGCTTGTTGTATTAGTTTCAGTTCTTGTTCTTCTAATTGCATTGAAGTATTGATGTGCCATATGCACGTGCTTTCTGATTATTCCTTTGCTTTTGTAACATATCCTATCATCTCAGCATCATGGGCTATATCAGTGTACTATGCATACCAAAGAACCTGGAAGCCTTTTAACCCAATCCTTGGAGAGACCTATGAAATGGCTAACCATGGTGGAGTCACATTTCTTGCAGAACAGGTATTTTTTAGGCATGTGGTTTTCATGGGAACTCTCCCTCTCTCTATCCTCCATATTTTTCAGATCGTGTTTCCTTTGTTATGTATGCTAGCATTTGGACTCATATTTCTTTTGTTTGCTTTTTCTCTATGATCTTGTCCCTTTATGTTGAATATCTTATAGACATATATTTTCAATTTCAGGTTAGTCACCATCCCCCAATGAGTGCTGGGCATGCTGAGAATGAGCATTTCACATATGATATCACTTCAAAGTTAAAAACTAAGTTTTTGGGAAATTCTGTTGATGTTTACCCTGTTGGAAGGTGATCAATATGTTGCATTTGTTTAACATATTACCTTATTATATTATTGTATTCTGCTTGTCAGTCATATTACTTGCATTTGTCTGACTTCCACTTGCTGCATTCACATGCCGCATTATAATCGAGATGCAGTCTTTACTGTGCCATATGTATAATTAAATATATACAGTACCTTATGTCTTTGTTTGACCCTTGGTGTTCTCAGAATCTCAGCAATAAACATAATGTCATTTTCTCTTTTTTGTCATTTTCTTGCAAGGAAGTAGTTATATAGTTATATGTTTGTGGATCATTCATCATTGCTTGCAGAACACGGGTAAAGCTCAAGAGAGAGGGTGTAACCTTAGATTTGGTGCCACCTCCTACAAAGGTTAACAACCTAATATTTGGCCGGACTTGGATTGATTCACCTGGGGAGATGGTAATGACGAATTTGACAACAGGGGATAAAGTTGTACTATTCTTTCAACCATGTGGATGGTTTGGGTAGGCAACATATCATTTCTTGTTTTGTTTTTTAATTGAAACCTTTGTAGTTTGTAGCAGTACTAGATTTGATTTAGATTCAACATGCCCGTAATTTTGCCAATGTTATTGCAGTTTAACTTCAATGTAAAGTGACATTAAAATTATTGTGTTGGAGTTTTGGCATTCAATGCTACCATTTCACCTGACTATCCGATTGAGTTGTCCAGTTCCTATAACCTACTAAATTTTTGCATGTTAAAACTTAGCTTTCTTGAAAGCCCCTTCCATTGTGATTTCTTAATGTCAGTTTATCCAACCTTTTGTATTTAACTGAGTAAGTTCGTTTTCTGTTTCATAATATCTTACAGGGCTGGCCGCTATGAAGTTGATGGATATGTCTATAATGCTTCTGAGGAGCCTAAAATTTTGATGACTGGAAAGTGGAATGAGTCAATGAACTATCAATCTTGTGATTTGGAAGGAGAGCCTCTTCCAAATACAGAATTGAAAGAGGTGATGCTATTTTTTTAAAAAAAACTTCACAATGACCACGAGCAAAGCAATGAAATAAACTATGGTTGTGCTACTTTTGTTATAAGAAACCTGAATTTATACTCATGATTTTGAACTTATCTTTGAAGAAATAAACTGCATGAAGTGATGAAAAGTAGGCAAGGAAATATTTATCTTTTGATTATTCATGATGCATTTTTTCCCTTTCTGTGTGAAAATAAATTATTTGCAAATCAGTTGACTTTGCTTATATACTTTTGCTGATAAATTAAATGGCAAAAGCTCAAACTCTTAAAACTCTAAGTTACTTACAATTGTCACTGGCATTTCCTCCGTTATTTTTATTCTGCAGGTGTGGCATGTTGCTGATGCTCCACAGAATGATAAATTCCAGTATACATATTTTGCGCATAAACTAAACAGCTTTGACACTGCCCCTAGAAAAGTGTTGGCATCAGACTCTCGGTTACGTCCAGATAGATATGCACTTGAGATGGGTGACACATCCAAATCTGGGGCAGAAAAGAGCAGGTCCCTTACCTTTTCTTTCATTCCCCTTGTTACTGAAATTGATCGATTCGAATAGAAAAACATCTCGAGTTTCACCACACAGATGTGGCGAGGTTGTTTTCCTGCGTATTTATGTTGCTTTTTGTTATCTACCTCACAGTTTGGAGGAAAGGCAGCGTGCTGAAAAGAGAACACGGGAGACCAAAGGAGATAACTTCACACCAAGATGGTTTGATTTAACTGAAGAAGTAGCATCTACTCCTTGGGGTGAATTGGAAATCTACCGATACAATGGTAAATACAATGAACATCGGGCTGCTATAGAAAACTCAGGAAACATTTATGGCATTGATAATAAATCAATTCAATTCAACCCTTGGCAGTATGGTGATTTGTTCACAGAATGAGGTAGTAGCTACAATTAGTTTTTAGTTTTTGGATTCTGCATATAGTTCTATGTAAGTTCACTTATCGATAAATGGAAGAAACCTGTCCTTTTCTTCTTGTTGGATTGTGTACATGGCATCTGTAATTCATTATGCTGCCTTAATTGATCCCGGTGTTTTAGTTCTAATATATAGTTTTGTGTACTGATGGCCGTATATACTGGTTGCCGTTGATCAAATGAAGAAATTTTGCACGCACTATTTAATCAGAAACTTTGTCCAGAGTAAAACGTGCAAACTGTTGCTTGATCTTCAATAATAAAACATGTTTGATGCGAACTTTATGAAACCTTGCTTATCAACATTAACATATGATGTTATTCATCTTTTTATCTATTACTATAGTGATAAAAGAAAAAAAAAATTGAGACAAGTGTATTAGAACGCATATCAGAATTATTCTGGACTAGTTGGTATGTACTATTCATTTACTTTTCTGCCCCACAGTGGTAGATGGAATCCATTACTGTATAATAATGAGTAGTAATGTCATTGGCTTACTGTGCTATGCTGCAATGGGAAAACTTACATACCTTTTGCCGTGGTCTTACTCTTTCAAATGCTTTCTTTACCTGAGACCGAGAGCGCTGGTCCTCACCTCACCTTTCTCTTTCATATATATTTAGGGCTTACCAATACCAAACCATTTATGTTCACATTTCTCTATCACATTGATTAGTGATGATGGATCCACATAGCCAAAACATACAAGGAAAGAATCGAAATCAGATGGTGATCAAATAAATAAATAAATAAAACTCTATCCAGTTGCCAACTCAGGCGTTGTATAGGCAAGTGAGGACTTTGTTTTTTTTTTAATTTGGAAAAAAAGAGAAAAAAAAAATCTCGTTCTTGAAGCACCCTGTTGTGGATTATCTAGCTTAGCTGGAGTTAGTTAAACAGTTGCTATTAGTTGAGTTTGTTGTAATTAGATAAGATTAGTTCAATATGTACTCTAGCTGTGTATATGTCTCAGAACTCCAGAAAGGAGATTTAGAACTTGTAAAGATTTCATTCAACACACACATTTCCTTCGGCGTTTTCTTCTTCACCAAGTGCAAGTTCTCTCACATATATGAATTTTTCTCTTTTCATGTTGATCCAGTTGAGAGTTTCTACATGGTATGAGAACCAAGTTATTTATACACAACCTCTTAGGATGAAATATGAAGGATGAAGAATCTATTGCCAGGCGGTATTTTATTTACCAATCATTGGATGTCTCAGAAGAAAATAATAATGATAATAATCATTGAATGCAAGAAGTTGATTAATTAAACTACAATGGGGCGGAGCCTCTTGTATAGCCAGGAAGGCTATCGGTCGCTCTGAAATTTTTAATTTTCATGTCTATTTATATATGTATTTGCTCACTAAAATTTTCATGTTATAAGAATTTATAGGATAATATATTATTTTTTTTATATGTATATTATCTTTTAAAATTTGCACCCTCTAAAATTCCGAGCTAGCTCCGACAATATTAACAAGATCAATGAAATATCCTTACTTACTTAGCACATGAGCTATATGTATGGGTGTATCTTTAGATCCGTTAATTACATGAATCTATACATTAATGTATTTTTCCCCGACCATCACGTACTTGAAAAAACCTCCAACTAAAAATGGATGTATGTTTCATCTTTACCAAACGATAATGTTTCTTTTTTATTTTTTCGCTCGAGGATGAATTTGCAGGGTTGGTGAAAGTACAGAACAGAATCCTGCAAACTTGCATCCTGAAGAGAAGGGCAGACCTTTTTCTTTTTTTTTAATCTTTTGTTGTTTTTCCTCCGTTGGGTGAGAGTGAAGGTGATATCTGAAAGTGGCTTTTACGTCAAGCAAACTCTTAACTATTCAAGTTACGTGACATTCAATCTCCCTCCAACTTCACACTTGATATGCCTTCCGAGTCCCGACTCTAAACTAATTGCTTCTTCATATATATATATATATACAAGTATGGTTTTATGTATTTTTTAAGAACAGATAAATAAAGCTAGATTTGGGTTATGTGAGTTGTGATTTTATAATTGGTTAGATGAACTACCTGTTAATACTTAGTAGACAATAAGTCGTTAATCGAGATGGATTCATCTTCTAGACTGAGGGCTTGAGTCAGCTGTTTGATTCGGCTGGAGTAACCTGCATACACAAGCTAAGTAACAATAACGTAGTGAGAGAAAGCTCATATGTCATAACACAAGCTCTCGATTAAGGTGTGCAAGTCTCTCTTAGTTGGCTTTTCTAGTCAATTATTAATCATTCATTTTTTGAGTGTATATATAAATGTATGAAATTATCAAATACATACATACATACATAAATGTATAATTGCTTGCATTGTTGCTTTCTACAATTGTACGTATGTAAATATCTTTTGGCTTAATGAATGTCAAAGTGCTGAATTTAGAGTTGAAGTTTAGTTAAATTGAGTTTTGCTAATTTAACACCTTAAAAGTGGCTGTCCCTTGAAACACCCACCTTATCATGATCACATCCAATGCAGGAAACACTCTGCTTTTAGAGGTGTTAGAATAACTACTTATGTCATATACGTGACTTCAGAGTTGAAGTCTGTTAATTATTTATTTTGACAAAGTTTTTGGACTAAACCAATATCTCCCACTAATTAAAGTGTTTTGCTGGCAATAAATTATGTAGGAGTATTATTATTATTATTATCATCATCAATAATAATTTCAATTGATTAATATTATATAAAATAACTATCACATACCACATACATTGGTTAAATCTCATTACTATTGGTTCCCAATTAACCTTGTATGTTTAATGTAAAATGTAAAATTATCTTCTTTTACTAAAAAATACTACTTGAATTACGGTTAAACATTTTTATTTTTATTTTTACATTTTCTTAATATATAAAAGACCCCCAAATAATATTATAAATGACTTATGTCAAGAAAATAGTCCCATTAATTCAGTCAACAAGGCTATAATTTATCCGGGTGTTGTGTTTTCCTTTCATTACAAAATTATACATAATTTATCTTGGAACAAAAATATGTACAATATATGAAGAATAGAAAAGAGATAGATTGAAGTAACTTACTCCATAAGTTTAAGTATTACAATTAAAATTTAAAAACTAGGCAGAATCACACATGAAAAATATTGAAAATATAACATATTCAATTCAGCTTTAGATTTCAATATAATATGTGCACTAAATATATAAAATAAAACAGCCTGAGAGTAACATAACTTTAAAAACACAAAGTATCTTCACTTTAGTCAAACCCCACCGACCCCCCACTAAAATTAAAAAGGCGTATTATTCTATGCGATTTCATCCAATCCAAGTGACAAAAAATGCCCCTATTCCAAATAAAAAAAAATCCAAAATGATTTTCTTGAAACTCTAATTAAAATGGGAAACAAAAAGAAAAGGATTAAATAATAATAATAATAATAATAGTAGTTAATTCCATAAATAAATGAATTTTATCATACTCACTTAGTGAGCGAGCGTCTTTCACGATCGATAAAAGTGAATCCACGTGTCAGGATCTGAAGGCGCATTCCACTCCCAGTGGAAGTGGGTCACCCCAATTGCGTGGAACCGGTCTTTAGGTTAGTTTACCATTAACCTGTTATATCCGGTTACAACCGCCGATAGCTCGGGTGACACACGGTCAATGCTATAAAATGCTGGGGTTTAAGACCCAACACTGTCTTCGGTGGTTTTTCAAGGGGTTTTGTTCGATCCACATTAGATAGATTGATAGATAGATAGATAGATCAATCATAGATAGATGGGAACAACAATCACATAACAAAACCGAACAATTTTCAAAATGGGTTCCGTCTAAAATCAACTTCTTTTCCTGCAAAAATGGCACAATTTTTTTGTGGGGTGGAAATCTAGTACCTTGTTTTTTACCTTTTCTTTTCTTATGACAGCTTTGAAATTCTGTGACTATTGTCACATTTGCTTCGAAATTCCCAAAAATTTGCCGAAATTACGATTCTGGAGGTCTGAAAGTTTTGATCTTTGGACGACAATCTGTGCTAAGAGGTGATAATCATGTATGAGCTTTGATGGGCTTTGTTTGACTGAAAAATGCAATTTTTTTTTTAATTCTCTGTCTGCAAGGTTTATCCTTGGGGTTGGGTTGAGGTAACGCTGGTTCAGGAAAAAGAAAGTTGAAATTTTGGCGGGTGATTTTGTTTGGGGTGCTGTTTGGTGGTTCTGATTCGTGAATTTTCGGCCCCTGACCAGAGTTTTTTCTCTGATATTTCACAATTCTTCTTGAGTTGTTTCATTTAATGTTTGCTTTTTCTGCTCTATGATTTGATCTTCATTTTTCTTCAATTTCGGGTTTGTGATGGTTTGATCTGTTATTTCTTGTCCGCTTGCACGTGATGGCTTAAGCTTTTGGTGGGTGAATTGGTTGTTTTCCTAGATCCATCTTCTTCCGAGATTTTAGGTGGCTTCTATGATAATGGTCTGAATTTTGTTCAGTTCTCTTGTCTTCAACGTGTCTGGAATCTGGTCGCGTTTGGAAATCTATTTCTTCTGTTATTGTTTAATGTTTATCCTTTTTGGCCCAATATATTACCTTTTCCCCCTTTTTTTCTTTTTAGTTTCATGTCTATATTTTCCCCCCAAACTGTATCTTACTCCGAGTTGATTTATTTTATTTCTTCACCAGTATCCATTTTCGTTGTTTACTCCTTAGTATTGTGCACTTATTTTCACATTTGGTGGAATGTTTATAAATGATTTATTATTATTTTTTATATTTGACCATCATTAAGCTTGGAAGGATAGAATTTTGTTGCATAACAAATTTTAATCTGTGAAGGATTGCATAGAAATTGGAATTAAACATTTTATCCTCACACTCACACCATAGCATTGTTGTAGGGGAAGAGTGGAACTTATTGTCTGTCTCAGATATATGCTTTGCCATTCAAAACTTGATTTAGTAGCATAATTCTTCTCTATAATGTATCTGGGTCGTCATGCATGGGTGTTTGCTGTGACAGGCTTTCAAATTGAGACTGGTGGGGTCAAGCAACACACACGGAGTTCACATTCATTTGACTATGGGTATTGGATTGCCGATGTTTTGCGTTTGATAGATCCTTTTTTGGCATGGTTTCTGAGATATGGTGTTGCAGAAGAGGCTAGACTATGACTTAAATGGCCATCCTGTGCAAATCAAGCGCCGAGCCCGATCAGCTAGGGTAAATATGTTCTGCTTCTCTTTTGGGGCTGATTACTACTATCTATTTTCTCACTATGAAAACAGCCCACATAATTTTCTTTTTTTAATGTTTCCTAGAGGAGGGCTACGTTTCAAAAAAGGGTGGAAGACAATCAAATGTGTGCCTTTGACTTATTGGCCACCGTAGCTGGCAAGTTGTTCTTGCAAGAGAAAGAGAATCCATTCACATCTAGTGATAAATTGTCGGAAGAAGATCAACAAGAATTCGATAAACAAGAGTGCCAGGATGCAAGTGAAGCATTCAAAGCTGAGCTTTCTGATGAAGATCGTGAAGGAAGATGTCTGCGTGGGTTTGTTAAAGAAGAGTGCCAGGATGCAAATAATTCATTCAAAGCCGAGCTTTCTGACGAAGGAAGTAGTGACCTAAAATGTTTCTCTAATCTTTCTTCACAAATATACAATGAAAATGGCTGTTTTAAGGAACCCCCACATCCTGAAATTGATGGCCATTCACACATCGCTTCAATGGTAACAAATTCCAGTTGCTCAGAGAGGGTTGCTGCTGAGATGTTTGTGGATGAAAAAAACCATAACGAAGTAGAAAATCTTAGTTGCCAGGTTGAATTAGGTTCCTCTGGAAGTCCAGAGATTAGTGGTTGTAAGTTAGGTGGTGATGTAAGGAAAGTAGAGGATGAGCTGCTTAAGTTTGAGAAGGCCCCAGTTGATACTGGGACCAGGATGTGCTGTTTTGAGGATCCCTTGGCAAAAAAACCTCCTGCACAGGTAAGTTCAGGTGGCAATGCCAAGTTGTCTTGTAGCTCATTGTCTGTAAGTTGCGACAATGTACCAGTAGTTAGTAGAGATGATGACGAAAACTTTTCTGGGTGTGCTCACCCTACTACCAAAACAAAGTCCTTTAGGCCAGTTACTCGTGTAGGTGATCAAAGTATAAGGAAAACATTGGCAGCTAAATATTGTAAAGTTGCTCAACAATCAAAGCATGATACACCTTCTAATAGTGGTGAGTTCATGCTTATCTATGCAATTACTGGCTTTCCTTTGTATTCACCCATCATGCTTTTTTGCCTGTTCACTAATCTGTTTTTCAATTGAAAACATATTAGTTTTGAATGGAAATGTGAAGCCAGTTTACAGCAGTAGGAAGAACTGTTATAAACGCCAAAGATCTCAAATGAATATTCCTTTCAAAAAGAGGAAGTTTTTCAACTATACCTCTGTTTCAAATTCCAATGGATTTGTCAGAAGTGGTGACACTTATTATTCACCTGGGAATGACAAGAAAAAAGGTGCTTCTAGAACATCTGGGATGCACAAAGGTTTTACATAAATGACTTCCTTCTATTCTTTCCTATTTTTTTGGCCGCTTAATTTATAATTCTCAGGAATCTTTTGGTAATTCAATTCCAAATCTTTGATGCAGGCCCTGCAATGTCATCCTCAGAAGCACATCAACGCTCTGCATTAGGATCTAGAGATTCTCGTGGTATGGGAAGATTGAGAGAGAGTGTTTATTTATGTACACTTTGACTTGACTGATGTCTTCAAAGGGGTTCTTACATCAAGATGTCTTTCTTTTAATCAGTGAAGCTTAGGATCAAATCATTTAGAGTTCCTGAGCTTTTCATTGAGATTCCAGAAACATCAACCATTGGGTCCTTGAAGGTATTATAAATTTTCATTCTGTGAAAAACATACATCATCCTACCCTGTACCTAGATTTTAATGATGGATCATGGTCCATGGCTGGATCTGCGTGTGTGTGCATCCTTATCGTGCTTCTTTTATCATGTGATATCATCAGTATTGCATTTTTTGACATAATTGGGCTGGAGCTCTTATAAATTTGCTGGTCTGCAGAGGTCAGTGAGGGAGGCAGTGACTGCTGTGCTTGGAGGTGGATTGCGCGTTGGTGTGATTCTCCAGGGAAAAAAGGTTAGAGATGACAGTAAAACTCTACTCCAAACAGGAATTTCTCATGATAACCATCTGGATGCTTTGGGGTTTACCCTGGAGCCTATTTCTTCACAAAGCCTATCACCCGGATGTGCTGCAGATTCCCTCCATGTTCCTAGTGCAGACATGCCGCAGCCTTTACCAAGGTAATGCATAACTTCCCATTGAATGTATTAATGTTCCCGATTAGTTGTACTAGAATCCACTGCCCATGCATTTTTGTTGAAATTTCATTCTTCTTGGAGATGTTTCCATATGCTGCATTAATTTGTTCTCTAGTACCACTTCAGTTTATTTTTGTATTATTGTTGTTTTGGTTTTTGTCTTAAAAAGGATGATTATTATTCAGGTATCCTTCCAGTTCAGCTGTAATTCATCAGAGGATTCAGGGTTGTTCTGATGTGTTACCTGAGCATCAAGTAACCAGCTTAGGTAACCTTGTTGAAAGTGATCATGATTCAGCACCTTCTCCCATCAACACATCAGTTGACAAAAGTCAGAGAGATTCCAAAGCACTGGTTACTGTTCCTGAAATGGGTATGGAGTCACTAGCTATGCTACCTGTGCAGCAGAAGTCAAAGCGATCTGAGACAGTGCAGCGCCGAATTCGCAGACCTTTTTCTGTTGCTGAAGTGGAAGCACTGGTTCAAGCAGTTGAGAAACTGGGAACTGGAAGGTAAGATTTACTTCGGCCCCTTTAACCCGTCCAAAAGTTGACTAACTGAACATTTAGTCAGTTGTGTGCATGCCTCAAATACTTTGCAAGTATGACTGCGTATGGACAATGGCCCTTAGCTTATGGCTTTCCAGATAATTTTTTTGTTATATATGAATTTTAAAAATTTCCTTTTATATATTAATATTTTTTAATCAGGTGGCGTGATGTTAAACTTAGAGCTTTTGATAATGCAAAACATCGGACATATGTGGATTTGAAGGTAAATACTCGTGTGATACTTCTGCATAGCTACAGCTGCACTTGTGAAATATATTGATCTACAAAGAGTATTGCTTATGTGATATTTTTTAATAGAACGTGGGTGTCACACTTCTGCTTTTACTTTAAAAACAATGTAGTGTCAAGGCAAGTTGTTGCCTGTATACTAGCTAAGCTCTTTATTGCTGCTTCATTAATACTCTCTTGCTTCGGTTGGTACCTCAGGGGGCTCTACTAAGTTTAATTAACCAGACACGACATTTGCTGTACATGTTCATTGCCTAATGCTCTTTCTAGCTAGTTTGATTTATCATCTACCAAAATAGGACTTGATCTTCAAAATTTAGCCATCATATTGTCACTCCTTTTTTGTAAGAATTGTTAGAAGATAGTGATTGGATCAAAAGAAAATAACCAAGGTCGCTTACATTAGTATAAATGTATCATTTTGGTTTCCTTACGTAGAAGAGGAAAATAAAAAAAAAGTGCTGGCATGTGATTTGTACATGGGGTAGTGCAGGATAAATGGAAAACCCTGGTGCACACGGCAAGAATATCCCCTCAACAAAGGAGGGGAGAGCCTGTTCCCCAAGAACTTTTGGACAGGGTCCTTACTGCACACGCATTTTGGTCCCAGCAACAGACTAAGCAACAGCTCAAGCAGCAGCCAGAAACATGCCTTCTCCTTCAATAAAGGGGGTTGACATGACAGCACCACGTGGGTCTGTAGATGGATGGGATGGGGTGTTTAGCTTTCTGACCCTTTGTTAATAGAGTAACATTGTTTTTTGGTTCATGTATTTATGACATATATGTTTGTCACATTTATCTATTATGTGAAAATATGATAACAAGGAAGAAAGTGAAGTGAAGCTAGGGAGAATTTATGTAACATTCCCTTGTAAATGGGTGATGCAATAAAGAGCTTGCTGATACAACCATTCTTTTTATGTAAATTTTAGTTTCTTTTTAAATTTCGCTTTTAAATATCTTCATTGCTTATGGCTATGTATATTTAGTTTGCTGTGAGTGTCTATTGAGAATTTTGTGTACAATTCCTATTTACGCAACTTCCAAACGAAGACAACAAAATCGTCCGTAGCCGATGTTCGGTGTGCAACACGTGTTAAAAAATGAGAGTTTATGTTCGTATGGAAATTATGTTTTGTGCCTTTATCAAAAAAAAAGGAAAAGAAAAAGAAGTTATGTTTTGTGCCCAAATACAAATAGATTAATATGTGTAGCCAGAGTTAGAGGTTAGTGGCCGTCAATATATATTTAATGAAAATAATAGAATAATCAGTAACGATGAGGTTAGATCCTTATTTTAGATAATAAAATAAAAAAATTATATCTTTAAATTAATAAATTAAGAAGTGAAATTCTTTTTCAGTCTATTAAAATTTCTCACTTTACTTTCTAAACTATAATAGTCTAATAGCTCTCTACATCATTAAATTTGCTTTCAAATTGAAATGGGATCGGTGTCCTATTTAAAAAATAAAGCAGGCATCGATATCCTAGTCCAATAGACTCAATAATGGAATCTAAGTGGCCTAATGCAGAACAATTATTATTGTCGGCTCTCCTTTGAAAATATGACTAATCAGAGTTTGAAATTGTTTATTTGCCAATAGAACATGCAGTACGCAACAAAGAATCCAACTCACTGAGCAAGTTAATTAAATCCTCTCAATTGATCCATTCGGTTGTTTTATTGAAACATTTTATTTGTGAGATCAGTGCTGATTGTTGTTCAAGTGATGTGCGGGTACTTGTCACTTTCTATTTTCTTTTTTCAGAAAAAAAAAGAACAAAGTAACATTATAAACTTGTATTTTTATTTATTTCAAATCGAATCCAAAGTTTATATGGATCAAGAGATGCTTGGCATGATAATACAATCAAAGTTTTGTAACCACGAGATGGATTGGTTGTCGATTTTTCCATTTCAAATTAATACAATAAACAAATGATAATGAAGTATTTGGAATGATTTGAGGAACTCACTTGTGTTAATAAGGTCATATTGAAGATATGCCCAGGAAATAGGGTGATCCTCCTTTGATTTCTTGAGCTGTTTGTTTCGATTAGGGTTCTATCTTTTTGCATGAAGGAGTCATGTTCAGTTAATTTTTTGCCCAAATATTGTTCCAAAAGCAAGTCACTTCCTTTTGGTGGAAAAGGTCCACCGTATCATTAAGACAGCCACTTTCCAAGGGCTGTTTACAATGAAACACCGAAGAAGATTGAACCAAGCAAATTACCAAATCAATGACTCCATAGCCTTCCTTGGCAAGATCCATGTATCTCAGTGGTACGATTGTTGTTGCAATGGAGAGCAGCGGTTGCAGTGGTGGAGGACAGTGGGATTGTGGTACTCCTTCGAGAAAATATTGTGCCATGGGTAGCAAAAAGGGTTCACGATATTTTGGTATTTTTAAACATCTTTAACATATTATTCATATTTTAATTAATTAATAAGAATATATATAATTACTAATTTTGACCATAGATTTGATTTCTTTTCATATCTAATGGTTAAATATAAAGGACATTAGAAGCTCCAAATCTATTAAAGGACCAAATTATTCATCACCTCAAAAGAAAAAGTATTATTTGTACTGATTATGTGTGGGATACTACGGTCTACACCACATTCAATGATAAATGAGATATGAGTCGACACAATGTCCCATACATCATAAGTACAAATAGAAAAGCTTTATTTTAATTCAAAATTCAGCCTTAACCTGATGGCCGGTGTATCATGCGGCTTCTGCTTTCAATATGATTCTTCTAGTTAGCTCCTCAGTCAAAAATTCTAGGCACTGATGCATGTGCTTTGTTCTCTACACTACACATGCCAATTATTACTGAAAGGGAAAACTCCACCAAAAGCGGCAGAGCTTAAATAAAAATTTTTCAAGAATCAAATCAAACTAAAATTAATTATATATTTTTTGTATATAAGTTTTATAGCAAATAACTAACATAATAAATATTAATATATATTTAGATTAATTATGATATTATAATTATTTTAATAATTGAATGCATTTATAATTAATTATTTCAAAATCAATTTTTTGTTTGGTTGTACAGCTCAGAAATAATTTTTAAATGGTATTTTTTGTTTGGATTATATGAAAACAGTGACTTTAATATGATAAATTATAAAAAAATATGTCAAATGATTTTCTATATTTTATAATATTTGCTACTTAGAATTATTTTAATAAAAGCATTAAAATGCTAAGTAATTTATTTTTGATTATAATAAAAAAATTTAAAATTATTTTCACTTATCAGTGAATTTCAGAATGAAAATTAATTTTTTTATCCAAACATGTAAAGTCATTTCAAATTTAGATGAAAAAACCTTTTCGTTCTAAATTATATTTCCAAACACACATCTAATATTGTCAAAAATTTTATAACCATCCTTAAGAATCAAAGTAAAGCACAAAATTAACAAATTCATTATTTATATTGAATTTTCTCTTATAATTATTTATTTAATATAAAAATAAAATAAAATGATACTTAATTATGATGTGATATTTCTATATTTAATTAAAAGATAAGTTAATGGATTTTAAGTTAATAAAAATTTATTTATATAGAATAACATATCACACTTCTTATTTATTATACATATTTAATTCTCATATCAACTATTTGAAAAATTATACATATATAAAAAAATATAATTAGATGATATTATATAAATTTCTTACATTCTTATTATAATTATATATATATATATATATATATATATATATATATATAATAACTTTTTGAAAAAAATTTGGGGGGCCATGCCCCTATTGTCCGAATAATCATATTTATTTGACGCTCTCACTCCGCGCTGCGCCTTCTTCGAGAGTTAGAATACTAAGTGTCTTCTTTCTTGTCGGTGGGCAGGAAAATAATCTTTCAATCATGAGAAAATGTCCTTTTCTTTTCGGTGGGTGATGCAATACCTATTCTTATAAGCAAAATGTGTAATGTGTGGTTCTAATATAAGGTGGATAGGATGAGGGATGTGAAGCATGTTGCACAGTATCTAACTGTGTATGGCATGACCCTTGGTTGAGAATTTGAACACAAAGGAGCCGTATTTAGAAACAGACACCAACCAAATCGAGTCCTGTGTCTACTTGTTCTAGTTACCGGTACCCACATCCTGAAACCGACTAATGTTTTTGCACTAGCAGCGTTGAACAAGTTGGAGCTCAGGGACATGTTATAAAAGCAAGCAAGCACTCGAGCCCTCCCTATGCATTCAAACAACCACCTCTTGCTATTTCTGTCTACTCTTGCTTTGCTTGGATTAGTAATTTAGTATTCAAACTGGTTCATTTCCTTTAATTTCTATCACGTCATAAATTTAGTTGGTATTATCGCTAAGTACTACAGGTACCTAAATAAATCCATGTATGTTTTTCATGTCTTGCTTCCCCTTCTCTTTCTAGCGCGCGCATGTAATTTATTTGTTTTGTTTCTTCTTGAAATTTGTAGATGGGTGACCCACGCTTTGCTGGAAATCCTGCTTTGATCTCCACAGTCAGTAGTACGGTGGAAGACTCTCATCCTCCCTTGGATTTGGATGAGAGTGAATTCTCTGCTACCGTCCTACACTATATAGATCAAATGCTGATGGAAGAGGACATGGAGGAGAGCATGTTCCATGATTCCTTGGCTCTTCAAACTACTGAGAAATCACTTTATGATGCCATTGGTGAGAAGTACCCTCCTCCTCCTCCTGTCCAGCATCATTTTTACAACTATTCCAATGTAGAGAGCCCTGAGGATAGTCTCTCTTATAGTTTCAGTGATCATAGTACTAGTAGTGGTAGCATCACTTATTCCACTAGTACCAATACTAGCAGCTCTGCTGAGTCCCACTGGAGCAGCATTGATCCTACAGATTACAACCCTTCTATAATTCCAACCACTTTTTCTTTTCCTGCTAACTTTGTTTTGCAGTCCAATCCATCCTCCACCACCCAATCGTACATGAATTACCACACAGGCGACTTCACTGCAACCTCCAGTAGTGGATTAAGACAGGT
>JAVHNL010000446.1:0-25000 GCA_031216105.1 Dalbergia cultrata | reverse complement strand
ATATACCGCTTCAAAAGAAAGCCTAATTTCTCTGTGCCATTTAAGCCTTCACTATGCTTTCTGCAAACCCCCTTCTAGAAAATTTTCCTGGTCATGTCTCAGTATTTCCAAATCAGGACCCAGAAATGAATGGTTTTAATTATGAGGATTCATCCTCCCCTTCTTCTGGCGTAAGCTCAAGTGGAGATTCCACGGAGGTGACTAAATATTCCAACCCCATCCTCAGATACATAAGCGACATCCTCATGGATGAGGAAGATGACTTGGAGAACAAACCCTGCATGTTACAGGAGTGTTTGAGGCTCCAAGCTGCTGAAAAATCATTCTATGATGTGCTTGGTCACGGCTATCCTTCATCACCCTCTCAAGTACATGGTTGTTTCCCTGATGAAAACAACCCGGCTGGTGATTTTGGCCGAAGTACAAGTTTTGAGAGCTATAGCAGCTACACCACTGATAACTCATATGAGTCTGAGTGGGTCAATGTTGTGGGTGAATATGAATCTTCTTTGCAACAAGCCCCTCTTGCTGATTCCCCACATGATCCATTTAGGGAGTACTCACAAGCTGCTGGCCTTTTTCACAATGGAACCATTCAGTCCCAGAGCATGCCACTGCTGAATGGAGAGGCTTCAAGCTCAGCAGCAACAACAGGATCAAGGGAAAAGAGAAGCTATCAGATGGATGACACTTCCCATGAACAAGGTGGAAGAGGGAGCAAGGTTTCAGCTGTCTTTTCTGGCGATTCAGAGCCGCCAGAGATCCTTGATGAGGTGCTGCGTGTCCAGATTGGAAGAGGTCAACATTGTGGCGGCATTGAACCATCAGATAATGGCATTCTGAGGCCGAATGTTGACTCAGGAGGATCCAGTGGAAAGGCAACACGTCCAAAGAAAGTGACCAACACTGGTACAGCTGTAGATTTGTGGACTCTTCTAACTCAATGTGCCCAGGCAGTGGCAAACTATGACCAAAGGAATGCAAATGAGATCCTCAAGCAGATTAGGCAACACTCTTCACCATATGGGGATGGACTCCAGCGCATGGCTCATTATTTTGCCAATGGCCTTGAGACAAGATTGGCTGCTGGGACACCATCATATGTGCCCCTTGAAGTGGCAACTGCTGCTGATATGTTGAAAGCTTACAAACTCTATGTCACGGCTTCACCTTTGCAGAGGCTGTCAAATAAATTGGCAACCCAAACAATCATGAAGCTACTGCAAAATGAAAGCAGGGTTCACATTATTGACTTCGGCATTTGCTATGGTTTCCAGTGGCCCTGCCTGATCAAACACTTGTCCGAGAGACATGGGGCGACAAAGCTTCGAATAACAGGAATCGATCTTCCGCAGCCGGGATTTCGTCCAGCAGAAAGGCTTGAGGAAACGGGCAGACGTCTGGAAAAATTCTGCAAGAAGCTCAATGTCCCATTTGAGTACAACTGCCTTGCACAGAAATGGGAAACTATCAGAGTTGAGGATCTCAAGATAGACAGGAATGAAGTAACTGTAGTTAACTGCTTGTACAGGTTGAAGAACCTGCCAGATGAGACTGTGGCAGTGAACTGTCCAAGAGATGCAGTGTTGAAGTTGATCAGGAAGATTAATCCAAACATTTTCATCCATGGGGTAGTCAATGGCTCTTACAGTGCACCATTTTTCCTGACACGGTTCAGGGAGGCACTCTTCCACTTCTCATCACTGTTTGATATGTTTGAGGCTAATGTGGCAAGTGAAGATACGGAGAGGGTGATGCTTGAGAAAGGGTTGTTTGGAAAGGATGCTATCAATGTCATAGCTTGTGAGGGGGCTGAGAGGGTTGAAAGGCCGGAGACCTACAAGCAGTGGCAGGTTAGGAACAAGAGAGCAGGGTTCAAGCAAATCCGGTTGGATCCAGAATTGGTGAATCAAACGAGAGAAATGGTGAGGAAGGAATATCATAGAGATTTTGTAGTAGATGTGGATGGCAAGTGGGTTTTGCAGGGATGGAAAGGGCGTATTCTGAATGCCTTATCTGTCTGGGTTCCTGCTTAAGCAATGTCCAAAACTTGCCCTGTAACTAGTAATCATTCCACTCTTAGGCCAGTTGAGCCATAGAATAAACTTATGCTTTTGTATTCTGGTTTTTCTCTGATATTAGTCTACAATTCACTTCTTACTGGCATAACACGGCACATTCTCTTTTCGTTTTATGAAGCATAAGTTTAGTAGTTTACTGATCACGACAAAAGAACAATAAAGAAAAAAAAAGGTGATAATATATAAGACTGGAAATTATATATCCCAAAACACGGGTTAGCATATTAATTGTTGATTGTAATAGTATCTATATAGTAGCATGTTGAATAATATTTTAAATGGTTGACATTTTGAGGTATAGAATTCACTATGAACCCAAGTCTATACCAACATCAGTATGGGAAAAAGCACACCATAATGAAAACCAAAACCTGGAAATCATAGGAGTACATCACACAAAAAAAAAAAAAAAAAGGAAAAAATGGCTTGATGTAGCAGATATAACTTTCAAAACGACAGATTAGATTAGGATATCTTCATAACTGTGCCACGTTTTACAGAAAGATATGTTCACATAAAGCTCCATGCCATTTGCACCATTCTTCCGGCTTCAACACCAAATTTGTGGGGTTTTAATTAACCCCAAGATTTCTTCCTCCGGGAACACTGCGCATTTTTATATCACACAAGATTTCTTTAAGAGCTCTGGCTCTACTTGTCACTGGTTTAAAATATGCTAAGTAGAAAATGCGAAACATGTTAGAGGAACTTGGACGTTGGAATGCTAGGTTTCTGACTTTCAGTTCTAACCACACTACATTTTTCTATAATATCTTTCAACACCAAACCAAATTTCTAAAAGGCCAAACGCTTCATAAAAATATAATGATACAGGTAAAACACAAGGCCATTTGGCCCTTTGATCTAAAAGTATTCAATCAAAATAAGGCTAAATCCTGAACCTTAATAAATTGTGAAGGTCGTTATAACAGGGTTAGAAAAGGCTTCATAGAACCACGAATACAGAATGTAGCAAAAAAAGAAGACTACAAATACAGACACAAAAAGCTAAGCCTCAAACAGAACCAAACCTAGCTTAATTTCTGTAAGCAATCAAATGATCAATGTGACTCATCTTTTTTGTTTGGCACTCGCTGGTCGAAGAACATTCCAGTTTAGCCTATTCCCATTTGGTTTTTTGAAAGAGCCCAAATTATTGTTTGGAGATGATTGTGTATCAACTTGATCATTCTTGGGTGATTTGTTTGGATATTGTTCTTCGCAAATTACTTCAGACTGTTTCCTTTTAATGTTGCCATTAACTTCAGAACTCTTCTTGTCAATGTTAGGAAGTTCTTGACCTTCTACTGAAGAGCTATTTTCTCTGAAACAACGCAGATGGAATTAAGATTAAATCCAGTGAGTCATACTCTTGAGGAAATTTTCTCCTCTTGACCAAAAACAAATCCATGGTGTATACTAGAAACTAAAACCACATACGTAGACTAGACCATTCTGATCCTTGTTAGGGGAAAATTAAACAATAAAAAATCCACCTGGAAGCTTAGGCAAAGAAACCCACCTAAAAGACTCATTTCCACTTTGATTTCCAGAAGTATTAGTTTCAGCAGCTGGCTGCCGAAGCCTTGCTTCTTCCTCATTTAATTTCTACAAGGGTGAGGGTTTGGCATTAAAAGGGAATCAAAAGAAAGGACACAAGATTCAGATTGACCATGGGAATACGCAAAAAGCTTTTTGAAATTATTGGGTCTTCATACTCACATCAACTGAAGGATTAAAACTTTGAAAAGACATCCGACCTTTAAGTGCTCCAGGATGAGGATCACCTTCCATTATGACCACACTGCATATATGTCGAGAGCCAGGTAAATTTTGAAAAATATAATAAGATAAATAGAAAATAAATCAGAAAATGAAGAAGGAAATTCAGGATAACAGGCAATTATATACCAGAGCTGAAAGGAAAATTTTAGCAAAAGCAATGTGCATGCTAAAATGTTTAAAAACAATTATATAGCAGTGTATGCTAAAAACAATGTCTAAACCTTGCTATTTTATCACGTAAGATATAGTAAGATTGCCCAATTTTAAGGGCTACAATGAAGCAACAGTAGATGCCCATATTCCACAAGTGATTACTGCATACCATCTTACGGTTTTAAAACAAGAATTGTTTTATAAAGCCTAATTCATTAACAGAAAACCTCCACTCTGTCAGTTAGCAGCAATGAAGAGAAGCTCATTCCATACCTATGATTTATGAGATATGAAAAAGAGCAAAACTTTTCAGAGTAACCGATATGTAATATTTGAATACCCATACATTACAAATGATTACTACTGGGAATGTAAATTTTTGATAAAAATAATTATTCTACTTAAAAGTGCAAGTTATTGATCAAAAGACCACTTACTTAATTGTAAGTAGGAGATTTTCACTTGGCAACACCGTGAATTTAAGTTTCAATATGCATCGATCACAACAATGCCCAAGGCTAAGTAACACAAACTTTTTTGTTTCGGTTGCTTTTTATTCTTCCATTTAAGGGAAAAAAACAGAAAGTTAAAGTTCAAATATACTGGCACATACATTTCTGCATACTTAAATTTTAAACTCTTAAATTATCAGCAAATCCCTGTATTTTTTCAAAACATCACAGGAATATAAATGGGCAAAGGTTTTGGAAGTTTAAGCTTCCAGAAAAATAAAATTCCACTTCTTTGACGTTGTAAAAAAATATATATTTATTTTTTATTAATGTCTCAACAAATATTAAAAATAGTGATTACTGACACTATGTCAACTTCCACTCTCATACATGGTAGCAGCAAACGCGGGCAAAGTTTGGAGAACTTTAGGTCAGCTTCTAACCGTTAGAGTGAAGAAGCAGCACTAGACTCCAACAACCAACAGATCAAGCACACAACTCATTTTGTCAGTTACATGATTAGCACATTCTGTCTAGATAATCACAATAATTCAACAAGAAAAGTTTCTGTTTTGCTCTATTCATGAGTTTCTACTTTCTACCACATAGGCTGTGGAAACTACAATAGGTATGTTCTGTGCAATGGGAACACAATCCTCTGATTGAGCTCAATAGCTGAAGCATTTGATTTCACCACTGACTTGCATATTATTCTGTGCTTAATATAAGAATTCCGAAACTTAGCACAGTCTGAAAAACACGTCGCAGCCACACAGCTACCATCGGAAAGTCCAGTGGGCGACTATTCACGCATTGATTTTACGGAGATATTCATAGCTAGAATCAGAATTTTCTAAAGACCTCACAACAAGACTAATTCCAATGAAATAAAAAGAAAAACCCAGAACGCAGAGACATACGGAACCTTAAACTGATGGCTGATCACAAACTAATGAATTGAGAATTCCAGGACTCAGTAGAATTAGATAGCTCAGAATTAAGGTCCCTGTGTGTGGTGAAAACCCAAAAGTACACTGCGCATTAACTGAATTGAATCAAAGAGAAGAAAACACCAGTAATAAATACCATCTTCTCGTTGTAAGGGGGGTAGTTGCAGTGAGATCAGGTTTGGGTTCGTCTTCTTTCTTGGTTTTCTCCTCTCTCAGCGCCGCCCTCTGCATGAACTGCGCAACATCAAAACAAAACAAGGAACACCAGCACAGTATTAGACCCTCGATTGATCAAAATTAAAAAAGAAAAATCCAAAGAAAAAAGCTTAGGGCTTGTTTGTTTTGCATTTTTCAGTTTTCAGTTTCCAGTTTTCAGTTTTTGTGAAGGAAAAACTGAAAAAACTGAAAACTGAAATTTGTGGTTTTCAGTTTTTTCAGTTTTTCCTTCACAAAAACTGAAAACTGAAAACTGAAAACTGAAAACTGAAAACTGGAAAATGCAAAGCAAACAGGTTTCGAATCTCGGAAACACTGAAACCTTCAAGTTCTTCAAGGTGGTTGAAAGCTCGCGCTTCGCCATTATAACTTGCAGCTCCCACCAAGTTCTCTCTCTCTCTCTCTCTCTCTCTCAACAAAAACAAGTATCAACAAAGAAAACCTTAACCTAGCTTAGCTAGCTCCTCGGTTATTTGTTCTTGTTTCAACTTTCAAGGGAAGGGATTTGTTCTGTGACTTGTGTTTGTTGCCTGTCTCGGCGAGAGAGAGCTCATATGATGAAATGACTTTAATGTCCTTCGAGATAGAAACAAAAGATATTATCGGGTCATACTACACTTTTTAAACGGCCCGGCCCAATGCAATAGACCCGAGCTTGATCCATCTAGCCACTTGGGCCCGAAGCAGCCCAACAGCAATTTACGAAAAGAATAAAAAATAACAAAAAGGATGCCAAAGGCGAGCTTGTTGCCTTTTCGACGGTGTCACTCTGTCAGAGGTCCTAACCTATAAAAACTGGAACCTTGTTTTGTTCGTTTGTTTGTTCATCCAACGTTGTTACAAGTGAGTCCTCCTCACTGGGTTTATCCAGTTTGATCATCCATTCCTCCGAGGTTGTTGTAACATTCCTGATCACTCTATCATAGCTTTTTTGTTCCGATCACTGTTTTTACTATTTCAATCCTCTTTTTTTTCTTTTCCAAAAAAATTAAATAAAGCTTTTTCTTTGTTTTTCCTCTTAGAAAAAGAGGAGGCTCTTGATGGGTGAATTTTCATAACATTATCCATATGGGATGCTCTGCGATTCGATGAAGCTTTGATTATTGTATTGTCTAAATATGTATGTATGTATGTTTGTATGTGGATTGTGAATTATGTTTTGAAGCACATGGTGGTGTGATGTTTGCTGATTTGTTTCTTTGGTTCAGGCACCATCTTCGCGTTGGAAACTTCTCCGTAAACCATTTACCTATGGTATGCTCACTAGCTATTTCAGATTTCCTTTTTTATTATTATTATTTTGCATTGTTAGCTCTAATTCTGGAGAAAGAAAAAAAAAAACTTAATTTGACTTAATTTGTAAACTCGAATGGATTGGACTTGGAGACATGGTTCTTTTTTTAATCTGAATTTAATTAGTGTCACTGATTAGCTTGATTATGTCTTCAACAAGACTTGACTGTCCTAACAATTTCACTTCTAACAGTTTGAGTTGCTTCTTTTCTTCTTGTCTTCTCTAACTTTGCAGGCTGATAGAGATGACCAAGATGCAACCTTTGAACAGATGTATCGTTGTTACCCTGTCTCCTTCCTTGAAAAGGTACCTTCGACTTGATGCTTCTGATAACTCCCTTCTCAAACCAAAGCTTTTTAATTTTTATTTCTATCCATAAGATTTCTATTCAAAGGATAAAACATAGAGTAAACATATCCTTTGGGGTTTATATGTGCACTTGTGATGGGCACACATTGCTCATGAAAAAATAATGGGGTCTGCATTCGTGGTCATTGGCCTACCCCATTCCTGTCGGTCACTGTATTGGTTTTCAACTTGCATTTGACCTTACAAAACTTAAGGATACCAGCCTTTTCAAAATCTCAAACTGATTCTGAGCCTCTTCATTTTATGCAGTCAAATCTGGAAAAGGGCGATAAAAGTATGTACCAGCAGCTTACATTTTACTTCTGTGGTGTAAAACATGTATGCAATTTTGATATATTTTTCATGCCTATAAAATTTCTCATGACAATTCTTGGTGCATACAGTTATCATGCCCCCTTCAGCCCTCGATCGCCTTGGTAAGTCGCCATTCTGGTTTCAACAATTTGATTATTCTTTCCCCTCTTTAATTCCTTGGCTTATTTGTTTCAAGACCTATCATGATCCTTATAAATTATGTTTTCCAGCGTCCTTGCACATAGAGTACCCTATGTTATTTCAACTTAGCAATCCTTCTGCCGGAAGAGTTACTCACTGCGGTGTCCTAGAATTCGTATCTGACGAAGGGATCATATATATACCATACTGGGTATGCGATTTCCTTTCCTTCTTTGTTCAGATTTCCTTCAGAACTTGTTTTACTTAATGCATTTTCCTTTATTTACGGTTTCTAATGCTTTTTCTTCTGATTGTTAGATGATGGAAAATATGCTCCTACAAGAGGGAGACATTGTGTGTGTGAAAAACGCCAACCTTGCAAAAGGAACATACGTGAAGCTACAGCCTCACACCAAGGATTTTTTGGATATCTCCAATCCAAAAGCCATGTTAGTATTCTTTTACTACATTTAGTTTCATCTTTGACATTCCGTAAATTGATGTTTTGTTTATTTCCCTTGGTCAATTGCAGCTTAGAGACTTCGCTGAGGAGCTACTCATGTTTAACAACCGGCGATACTATAATGGTTGCTTATAACAGCAAGAAGTATTACATTGACATTGTTGAAACAAAACCCTCTCCTGCAGTTAGTATAATTGAAACAGACTGTGAAGTTGATTTTGCTCCACCTCTTGATTATAAAGAACCTGAGATTCAAGCACCATCTGTTCTATCTGACAGGAAACGTCCAGAAGGTTGTCATTCTTTTATCATATGCTGAAGCATGATTTGAAGAATTTCCCGAGTTTTTTTGGTGCAAAGCTCATAAACAGATTTTAACCTTATTCTTTGTGTTTTAGTGGAAGATGAGCTGCCAACAAAGGTTGCCCGATTCAGTCCATTCACTGGTTCTGGAAGACGTTTGGATGGCAAACCCTCAGCAGAATCAGCTGAGCAAACTTCTTCTCCAGAGGTAAAGCAGAAACAGACTGACAATGAACCCAACGGTTCCAATTCTAAATCATCCAATACTGCTTCACGTAGACCTTCTGGAAAGCTTGTGTTTGGGTCAACTGCAACCAAACCTGACATTCAAACACCACCTAAGGTAATTCTTTGCTGTAGTAGCTTGGTGAGAAACGGAAATGTGTTCAATATATGTTCATTAATATGCTTTCAAAGACATGTTGACCTTTTGGAAAGTCCACCTAACCAAGTTTTTTCTCTTTATTAGGCTTCTCAGAAAAGCACTAATCAAGAATCATCCCAGAAGCCGAAGGAAGAAGCACCAACGAAGTTCCAAGCTTTCACGGGAAAGAAGTACTCATTAAAAAGTTGATCCTTGTTAGGCTACTTTCCTATTGATTTCTTTTTTATATAGGGAATAGAGTTGAGCCAAAATGGCTTAGAACTTAAGCCTGTACTCAGTCTTGTACATCCATGCCTTTTTGTGTTTTATATTTTTCTCAGTTAGTACCTCTTGAAGCCTGAAATTATCACATTTAAAAATCCCAAGAACGTCTCGGTTCATGATGGCAGCTACATTTGCTAGTTCAAATAAATACAAATTGAATAATGGGACCAAGATTGTATAAGCGGTGTTTGATGGATTACGTATTAATCCATATTCGATAAATTGGTCTGAAATCATCGACAAAATCATATTTGTATTTGTCTAAGTCACTATATTTGTTTCTCCAAATTGCTTTTTTTTTTTTTCCCAAGTTTCTTCTCCCTTGCAGGCCAGTTAATTTGTCGATGTGTGTCATTTCTTAGTGCCACCAATGTGTATATTCTTTCTAGCCTTTTTGTTTTAGGCAGTTGAATGGACTTGAACATAACACTTTTGGGAGAAAATAGACTCCGCATTCTCCCCCATAGCAGAAGCATTGAGATATCACTATTACTATTAGTGAATTAAGAAAATTGCGAGGGCTACGCAGTAATGTTTATCTTAATAATAGCCTCAGGCAGATACCTGATCCAGTTCTGTTAAAGATCTGTAATTGACATACATGTTTTGATGGAAAAGAGTTATGGGAGATTTTAACCACATTTGTGGAACATTTTTTGATCATATTAGTCCGCAAGCACGGCACTTGTTTTTAATCATGCTACTCTCAACGAGTTATCATTTATAAATGCCTGTTTTCATTTTTTAAATGTGCTGGCTTTGCCTCCTTTTGCTTGAATGAAATCCTTATACGTTTCCACCAATAGGATAAAAAACAAAATAGCGAACAAAGAGTCATTTATAATTTCATATAAATATATATATCAAATCCTAGTAACAATTACATTAATCAAAGTCAAATGGCAAGACAGACTGTATTGTATATAGGCTAAGCTATAACCGGTGTTTCAATTGAAACCTTCCTAGAATACTTGACCCTCTCATCAGACTTCTCTGCGGCTTCCCACAGTTCCGGAAATGCCTCCTTCATATTATGTATGCTCTCTAATGCATGATCAACCCCTGTAGTTCGGACGGAAGTACCCACCTGCATTCATGTTGCATTTGGATTTCACATCAAAATTCACATTGTATCATAAGTTGTACTCAAATTGTAATTATATGTTGATGCATTTCGGTCAAATGTTAAGTGAACTTCAAATGGCATCTTCCCGAAGCTAACATTGTCAACATGTGAATGAATGCATAGATTTGTCTTTTAAGTTCAACAAATGTCAACTTGAAGAATCAAACGTCAACAACTGTAATACTTAATAATGAAGATCCAAATAAAACTATTAACTTCCATGCTCATCGTGATGATTATGTAGTGAATACTTACCAATACAGTGTGAAGGCACAATGATTTGGCCGTCACCAAGTTGCGGATACTGTCATCAAAGAACAACTGGAAAAGGAAAATAATAAATAAAGAATTTCATTTATCACGAAAAGGATATCAGAAGAATGGAAGAAATCCAGTTTTTGATGCTGAAGAGAATCCTAAAAATGACAACTGGTATTACACTACTAATCAAAAGGAACACTACAAATTGAAGGATCACCATGTAAAGGGTTGAATTAAATTTAGAATTTGAGTCAGAAGAGAAGACCTATGAACAAAGTATTAGTTAGGGAAAGATCAAGGATCTTACTGTCCTTTGAGGGTCAATATCAGCCATATTGAAAACCTTTTCAAATGCATCAGGAAAGGGTTTGCAGACTACGGGCGTCTTTGGAAGCACTACATCAGAGTCAGGCCTACGCAAGTACTCATAAAAATCAAAGATTCCTGTGGTACTTGGTCTATTTTCACAGCCACTTTTATTTATGTTGTTGGACGGGTTCAAAGTTTCAAAGCTTATGATTCTTTCAAAGCAGTCCTCCAATCCAAGCCTCTGAAGCACTCTACCAGCATGGGCCTCATCTGAGTTTGTAAAAACCTGGAAAATAGTATACGATAATACACATATCATGCTGCAGATAGATTTTATGAATCAGGTACTACTTTCACTATTACTTAAGAAGAAAGGAACTTACAACTTTTCTAAGAGGCAGGCATAGCAAAATTCCCCTGAGTACAGGGTCAGGTTTCAGCAGATTATATGGCAATCTCCCATGAACAAAACTGCTCAACACATAATAGTTTCAGATGCCTATTTTACCTAGTTTCTACCTTGATTATATTATACAATAAGATGGCCAAATAAAAAAGTGGACAAATATTTAAAGACAATTACCCATGAAAGTCATCATAGTCAAAGTCATATCCAATTGCCTGGTGAGAGGAAAAGAGACAAAGTTACTGATTCGATCACACCATGGCATATACATATCTAAACATAAATATAAATATTTTAGAAAAAGGCCTACTGAATTGTTAATTAAATCGTACCCCGAGACCAGCCATTGTTGTCCCATAAATCTTATATAATGAACTGCACAACTCTGGAACTTTTGCCTCATCTATCCCCAGCTTTTGAATCATGTACTCTGTGCAATGCATCCAAAAAAAGCATAATCATGACTTCAGATTCAATACTAAAAATCCGCACACAATATTCAAGTAATCACAGGCTATGCTAAGTTATCAAGTTGTTACCTTGAATGTTTTGAGTCACATGCGTAGACAATCCAGAACTAAAAGGGTAAAGGGTGTCATCCAGATCTGAAAATAACCAAAACAAGTTATCAATAACCACCTTAAGCAGGATAACGAAGAATGTAAGATCGATAAAGTGTCGTCATGGTTCTGGAAGACTTACCAAATAAAAGGCAATCGTATTTTGCCTTTGAAACTTCCTGGAATTGATTCCCGTTTTCCATTTTTGGACACTAGTAGGCTAGATTACTTACAATCAGAAGAAAAATAAGTGGGGTGGGGAGAAAAAAATAACCGCCAATATAAACAAATAGAACTGAAAATTGTATGAAGAATATATTTTAGAATGAACTCAGAATTTTACATTCATGTAAAATGCTTTGGAACATGAAGAGCACATAGCAAGCAAGACTGCATATTGGAAAGGCAGAGTGAAGAGAAGTTGTTTCGTTCCTTATTATACCAAACCATGATTTGCAAACTACAAACTAAACACACATTAAGAAATTGCAAACAACAGTGTTTTTTTTAAAAAAAAGAAAAAAATCAACCCCTTATAATTTGTCACCCCAAAACCCGAAAATCTGTAATAATTTTGAAGAAATAGATATATATGCAGGCTAAAAGACTAACAGACTGAACAGCATTTCAGAGGGGATAGACCCAATCACTAACCAAAATAGCAATGGTGACAAATGGTGTTAAAAAAAACAAAAACATTTTAAAATAGAATGCAAAGAAAAAGAAATCCACTGGATCCTTTAAAGTGAAAAGTAAAGCAAATCCAGATATGGGACTGAGATGGAACGTTGGAGAGAGAGAGCGAGAGAGAGAGAGGTGGGCTTACCGTAATGAGAAGTGTTGTGTTAGATGGAATGAGAAGAGAAGGGAAGCAAATTAAAAGGGGCGGTTCAATATGTAGAATGAGAATGGGGCGTGGAGTGAAAGGGGCGGTTTTGCTGAGTAGTCTGTGGCTGTAATAAGAGTCGCGGTTGAAGATCTAGAAGCAGAAGAAACGGAAGAAACTGAAAAAAAAAAAAAAAAACTGATGAAAGATCTTTTTCGACTTTTTGACCTGTACCACGTTGTCTCCACTCTCATCTTGACACGTTCCTTTCTTCATGCGTGACCACCTGTCCCTAGTACTTTCCATTCGCCTCACGCTACGCTGCATCCTCAACTAAAGGAATTTGATTTTGCTGTCACATGAATATGAAAAGAAAATAAAGGATTTGATTTGTTGAAGCTGCTCTCTATGCCATGCTGCAAACGGATACCATGTTAATAAATATAAGGTTCATAATGTACCGGAAAAAACATAAGGTTCATAATGCAGACTGAATTAAAGGGGAGCTGGTGGGAGTGTCAGCGAAGTAAATGCCAAATACTGCATTGTCGGTGCTTTTGTTTTCTTAAAGGCGAAAAAGGTCAAGATTTTGTCTTTGGGAGTCTGTTCCCATTTTGTAACAACGTGATGAAACGAGTCATTTGTTATGATATATTCATATATATGATTTAATTAACCCAAGCGTTTCTTCTTTTTATCAAGTGTGTACGGAGACGCCAATGCACCTCAGTGGAATTAAACAATAAGTAAGCCAAAGCCAAAATTTATCACTTAAGATAGTGAAATGCAATTTATCTTTCGGTCTCAAAGGTAATCCCATTTGGGTAAACATAAATACTAAGAAGAAGAGATATGTTATTTCCACTCATTTAATATGGGATGAGATATCATATTGACTCATACCTCATTTATCGTTGAATAAATTTGGATCTCATTCAAGTGAAATTCACATTTTATCCAATAGTGGATAAGGTATGAGTTAGCATGATGTTTTATATTTTATGAATATAAATAATATTTTTCTATTAAAAAATGTGATCAATAATATGGTTACAAAGTACTTCTATATAAATTTATAACACGTAGACTAATATATTCCTATGAACTCCCTAACAAATTTTTTTAATATATTAATAGTCATCAATTGTAGTCATTAATGTCGGGGAATTATGAAATAAAAAATTATATTTTATTAGAACGTAAAATTAATAAGTATTTTAAAAGATTATTTTATCTTTTAAAAACAGATAAATATTCTAAAAGGTGTGACTAATTACTTAAATTGTTTTCCTCTGCTGAACCGAAATTTACTTGTTTTCGTATTTTTTTTATTTTTATATTTTTTGGGTGGAATAATCGGGCCTGGGACCAATGATCGGACAAGCGCAACACCAAAACTAGTCTGAGAAACAGTAGACACCCCCAGAAACATCAGCCAACATCCTTGAGTGCTCTTGCAAGCTTTATAGGCATCAGTCCCTATAAGCATGGTGAAAAACTCCTCATTGGTGGTCTAATTTTCTCCTCATAGTTCTTGAATTTATTTATTAACGCAATTCAATAATGACATGGTAGGATTTTAAATTGTATGTTGTAGGCAGGTGATGTGTTAAAACAGAAACAATTTTCCTCAAGCAAGTGTAATATTAACCTTTTCTAGTGAATTAAAATAAATACGAATTTTATTAACCAGCATCATAAAAATATTGATTAACAAATAAAAAATTATTAACAAATTAGATTTTATAAGTTTTTAATGCACGAGTGTGTCAAAAAGAAATAAGTAAAACAACATTCGTGTACAACCAGAAACAGAAGCTCATCATCTAACGTTGATGACCCTCCTCCTGGGATTCATTGGGAGGGCCATGTAGGATGTTGTCCTTGTCCGGTTGGAAACCTTGCTTGAATGCATCATCACGATTATTGGTGAGTTCATGTTCACCAGACTTGAATGGCCTCTCACCCAGAACTCGAACAAGGTCATCACAGTACAGCACTTCCTTCTGGAGCAGGAGCTCAGCAATGTAAGCCACTTGATCCCTGTGTTCCTCATCAATAAGGTGTAGAGAGCGTTGATATGCTTTGGCAACCCATTCTCGCACTTCTGCATCAATGAGAGCAGCTGTGCGGCCGCTGTATGGTTTGGTCATCCCATCTCTTTGAGGGAAAGAGAGCAGACCCACTCTGTCGCTGAACCCATACACTCCCACTTGCTCATGCATCATCTCCGTCACTTTTTACAAGTCGTTTTGTGCTCCTGTTGAGATTTTCCCAATCAGGACCTGCACTTCATTACAAATTACACCAAACATAACCATCATTTCTCTTGCATTGCATGCATGCCTTTCCAAGGTTACCAACAATAGAGAAAAATTCATATATTCCTGCTTCATGTCAAATATAACAAATAGTTCTATTCATATTACATGCATATGCATGTCAAGTATTGGAAAATGTAGTGCAAGTGAAAAATAAGAGAGATGCTCTTCTACATAGTATAGGAAACTCACATCAACATACATATCATGATTGTTGTTTAAATAGGTGAATTTCATTGATATAAGTGTTGAAAGCAATGTTAATTAAAAATGAATCGGCGTTGATGTCGGTGACATGTCGATTCAACACTGGCACACCACACCAAAATTTATACTCATTTAAATTATAATCATCACCACATGTCGATATGGGAGTAAGTCACTATATTCAAACAACTAAAACTATAGTAATCATTTATAAAGCAGTAAATGCTAGAATTAAAAATGAAATAAAGCACTGCCTTTTTGTTATTATTTTCCAATTAGCGGCTAAGAATTTCTCCCATAAAAAACACATAAAGAAGGGGAAAACAGAATAGCAAACACGAAGGGAAATGTGGAAACTACCTCCTCAGCAGCCCTACCACCGAGGATCCCACAGATCTCGTCAAGAAGCTGCTCTTTTGTCATTAAGAGGTTCTCACTTGGAACATATTGGGCAAACCCAAGAGCTGCTGTGCCTCGTGGAGCTATAGTCACTTTCAATAACGGTTGAGCATGTTCCAAGAACCAAGCCACAACAACATGCCCCGATTCATGGTAGGCAACAGTACGCCTTTCCAGCTTGCTTATTACCTGCAGATTGAGAAGCATAAGTGTTAGAGAGGTACGTAGTTACATTCCAATTAGTTCAACATTTTCAATTCAATGGTAGTAAAACGGCAAATATTTTCATGCTGTGGCTGTAGAAAAAGCGGTCGGTGGCTGTGCATTTTGCAGCCACCGAATATTGAAAAATCAAAAAGAGTACTGTGCATACGCGTAATAATATAATCTGATTGTACCAGAAATATGCACAGAACTTTCAAAATCATCTATAAATAGAGCCTTCAAGCTGAGCGGTTTTAGCATTACGAGCGAAGCATTTCCTGGTTGTAAAGGAAGAAGCAGTGTAGGCTTCTTGTAGTGAGAGAAAAATAGAGAGTGTGTGTAAGAAAATTCCAAGAGTGTAGTGTGAGTATACACTGAGGGGTTTTGGATATATTCTCTAGATCTCTGTAATACTACTAATTGTAGTAGAAGAGAGTCTCATTGGGGATACACTATATTGTAATTACTCTTTAAATATAGTGGAGTATTTTTCGAAGTTTGGCCCGTGGTTTTTCCCTCAAAATTACAGGAGGGTTTTCCACGTTAAAATATTGGTGCAGATTATCTTGATCTATTTTGTTGGTGTGAATAGTAACGAGTACTATTCATAAATAGTGAAGCGGGTCCCACTACATAGTACTATTCACGTGAATAGTGACGTGGGCCCCACTGCAAATTACTATTCACCGTACTTCATTTTTCCGTCTCTTCAATTTGGGCGCGCTTCCGCTCACATCCATAAAGTGTTTATTACACTTGGGGTGTACCCGACTCTGATGATACCATAACAGTGGCTAAGGAAATACAAATGCTGCAGTAAAATTTGTCAATCTTATATGTCGCCAATTTATTTTAACAATGCTAATGCTTAATTAGCTAATTGGTAAATATTTGGCCCCAATGAAACTTTTTATAAAGTAGATACCAACATCATTCCATCACAAAATGATAATAGATAAAAATAAATAAAAAATGAGAAGAAAGAGAGAGTTGAGTGTCCTTATGACATGCAGAATTTCCATGGACTCACAATAAAAACATCCCGCCCCATTTTCTAAACCATTCCAAATTCCATTAAAAATATTGAATCTTAAAAACACTTACCAGGTTCTTCTTCTCCAGACCACCAATGATCCTGTCAATAGCAGCCTCAAAATGTTCCATGGTGACTTGGGTTCTCTCACTTCTTGCAGCTATCACTGCAGCTTCATTGCAAACATTAGCAATGTCTGCTCCAGCAAATCCAGGAGTAAGGGCTGCAAGCCTCTGTGAATAATATGAAGGTTCCTGGTCAAGCTTGATCCTCCTCAAGTAGATGTGAAATATCTGGTCACGACCTTTGATATCAGGCCTATCAATGCTAATCTGGCGGTCGAATTGCCCAGGCCTAAGTAGAGCTTTGTCTAAGATATCAGGTCTGTTTGTGCCAGCAAGCACAACAATCCCAGAAGTGGTTCCAAAGCCATCCATCTCCAGCAACAGCTGATTCAAAGTGCTTTCGCGCTCATCATTGCCACCGGAGAAGCTTCCATGTCCCCTTGCTCTACCTAGTGCATCAATCTCATCAATGAATATTATGCTGGGAGCACACTTCCTTGCTTCCTGAAACCAGTTTCTCACCCTGGAGGGTCCAACACCAACAAACATTTCAAGGAAGTCAGAACCAGACATAGAGAGGAAAGGCACACCGCATTCCCCTGCAGTTGCTTTTGCTAAAAGAGTTTTTCCTGTGCCTGGAGGACCCACTAGAAGAGCACCTTTTGGGATCTTTGCTCCAAGTTCTTCATATTTCTTTGGATTCTTGAGAAAGTGGACAAACTCCATGATTTCCTGTTTTGCCTCATCACATCCAGCAACATCTTTAAAGAAGACCTGAGCAATTATGGGTTGAAATATAGGAAAAAAAGATTGAATCTCAAATGAACAACAAATCCAACTTGCATGCTAAAAACCAAATAAAAAAATCAGCAGCCATTTTTTTTAGAGAGGAAAAAAGAGAGCTTCAACCTTGTTTTTTGCATGTTTATCTACTTTAGTAACATTGGCTCTTCCTATGGTGAAAATTCCACGAGCACCCTTGCTGCTACCCCCACCAACACCAAATCCACGTTGCACTCTCCTTCTTATAAACATCAGAGATCCCAAAAACAAGAGTGTTGGAGCAAACCTCAACAGCTCTTGGTACCAAAAAACTTCAGAAACATATCTAACAGGAACATAATCATGAGGGCCAATGTTGAGTGCTTCCTGTGCTTCCTCTAACTTCTCCTCAAACGACTCAATGCTTCCGATAATGAAATAGTATTTGAATTGGCCACCAGTTTCCAATGTAGCAGGGAGGATCCATTGGCCAGCACCATCTCCTGTTTCTTTATGGGGAGAGCCCTTTACATATATTTTGGCAACTGACTTATTTGAAACAACAATGTGGTCTACTAATCCTGGTTCCAAAAGCTTAACTTTAAACTCCTGGAAACTAATCTTCAAATAATCAAATTCTGATCCACATCAGGAAGAGATAGTGAAATAAAATAGTGTGTAAAAATCAGACAGAAATGAAGAGGCATCTCATTGCCAATAGTCATATTGTTGGGTTCATGTTCTAATTATTGACCAAGAACACCCTGTGAAAAAATAAGAATCTAATTAATTGATATAAACAAAATTTGAGTCAAGAAGAAATCTCAATGAAGCGGTAACACAGGCAAATGAAAAACAATATTAGGAGTAACATGACTTTGGAGTTTACCAATTGATTGAACCGCATATAAAAAGTGCTACACAAGAAAGCGGAAAGATTGAAAAAGAAAAGCAGAATTCCACAAACATGTACAGACACTGATAGAGAGAGAATAAAAGGAAATGTAGAGATACACATGAGGAGGTATTATACAATGGTCCCATCTCTTTTCTGTTTCCATCTTCCCCCATTCAATCAAAGCAACTGTGGCATAATGTAGAAGTCTGAACAAAGTTCATTTCTCATGCATTTGTAATCATTGCCCTCATCATATAGGGAGCATAAATTCACATATCTCAACTCAAAACAATTTCATAAACAAATTACAAATCATTGTGGTTTGTGGATCCTGGTAACCTTACCTTGTGATGATGTTCGTGATGAGGTAAAAAAGGAAAGGATGAAAGAACTAGCAACATCATCAACAAAAGTGCGACGAAAATTTCAAATTGTTTCCTGAAGTTTTCCTGAAAAATTTCATGATCATCTGTTTTCTTGTTTGTGTCTGTGCCGGATTCATCTGAAATGGAAATAAGATGTCAAGTGTTAATATGATGCTGGTAATTCCGGAAAGCAGAGATACATGATTAAGGGATCAGCTCCTGCATGTGTGTGAGAGAGAGAAGGCTTGTAGTGTATTAGGACCAATTGATCAGGTTTTCAATTCTAGCTACCCCATTCTTCCTAGTTAAATTGATTTTAGTACAACTTAAAATGGGCTATATGCGTGTGTGTGTGTGTAATAAAAAAAGCTCTTGTACAAGAGGATATGTTAAGAACTTATATTCCTGGCTTTCATCGCCTTATATTAATATACTTAACAGATAATACATAAGTTTTTAGTTTACCTTTAGACTTAGATTTTTGCTGATCTCCTTTTGGAGCTTCTTTCTTTTCCTTGGGATAGTAGTTCTCATAATCTGCCAAGAAATCATACACGGGTCAAGTTCCAATCGTTACAAATAATCAATGCGTCGTGGACACAGCAAATTAAACCGTAGCTTCACTTACTCTTTCTGTTTGGGTCATGATCACTGGAAAACAGCCTGTGAAGCCTCGGTTTCTCATACAAATTGGAAACGAAGCCATTATCATAGTATTTAGTATGACAAGGAGCTCCAAGTGAATTAGCAACATATGCATAACGCCTCCAAAGCCCGGGTGCCCCTTCACACGTGTTGGTTCGTAGCTCCCTCGAAAGGGTTGCACATATCACATTGCGTTGCAACAAATTCTATCAAAAACATGCATCCGTTTTATTCCTTTAATTTTGTATTTCTAGAATGAATGAATGAAATAACAGCAACGACACCGCACAAGTACAAGACACTTGGAATTCAATAGAAACATAGGAAAAGGGGAAGGCTCGCGTACTTTGGGGAGAGAATAGCGCGACAGCGAGTGGCCCATCCTTGAAACATGAATCATCCCTCCTCCGATGTCGGTCCTAGACAACGTACATTATTGGCCTTTTCAAAAGATTTAAAGGAAACTATATGAAAGGGAATGTAAACAGAATAAATTAATTAGGTTAAGCTAACAATGTTGAACATAATGTTGTGTTGTGTCGTCGTACCGGGAGATTTTGTCTCAGATGAGGAACATAACATAACTGAGGATTCATGGTTGTAGAGTTTATTTTCGGAAGCCGTTCATTCATTCGGCAAAGAGATAGGCAAGGGGAAGGAGTATTTATAGGTTCCATTCCTTTTTGCATGGGCCCAGTCAAAAAAGTAAGCTGCTTTCTGTCAAGGTTGATATGGATTTGGAATTGGACTTGGACTAATAAATGCTACATTCTCACGTTGTACTCTTTTTCTAAAAAAAAAAATTTAAATGAACTACTTGATCCGAATCAAGTACGCTACTTACGGCATAAATATTCTAATCAATTTTTCCAATAGCATAGACCAAAGGCAACGTTTTTGTCAAACTCATCATTCATGGTTTTGAAACTCGGATTAGACTGGCCGGTCCGACTGATGAACTAGTGACCTGGCCAGGCAGCCGATCCAAGTAGTATATCAGATTGGAGTTGCAAAAGATCCGACATGAATCGGTATGACTCGGCGTGAACTAGTTTAACTCGATGGTTTTTCGGAAAAACCGATGACCCGTCGGTTCACACGGTTCAACCAAAAGAAAAAAAAAAGTGAGTTGCTGGTGCCTGTCGTTCCAAATCCATTGTACTTGTCTTCAAATATGTTGTGGTCAAGGTTCTGAAAACCGGACCGGCCGAACCGATTGAACCGGGAATTGGCCTGCTATCCAGTCCAAGTTGACCCATAAAATCGGTGAAAAAAGAACTGGCCAGGAACTGCTTTGAACCGGACGGGAACCGATAAACGAGGCAAACCAGCCTGGTGAACTCAAACCGGTTTATTTTTAATAAAAAAAGTTGCAAAATAACATTATTTTTGGATTTTTTTGTTTAAAACAAAAGAGCCTAAAATCTCTTTTTTTTTTCCTACTTTTCCTTTTCTGGTATGAGAATTAGTAACTTGAAAAAGGTTTGATCCATATGGATAATGTTTATTTTGATTAAGAGATTAATTATGTTATATTATATGGATTTTGTTGATGCTTAATTTAATTTTTAGTTATTTATGACATATATTTTATTTTGTATTTTTATATCTTTATATATAAACAAGTTTTATTATATACCGGTTATATTCCGGTTGAATCCCCGGTTGAACCTCTGAACCCTTGCCCTGATCGGTTCAATGTTCGATCCGATTTTTAGAACCTTGATTGTGGTTGTCTTCTATCGACACTGTTGTCTTCAAATCCACTTTGGGGGTTTCGATGAGGAGGCTGTGAAAAAGAATCATGAGCCTAGAATGTGAGAGAGACAGAGATAGCAACCTACACTTGATCGGAAGAGGAAAGGACTTCATGAAGAGAAGAAGAAACCAGAAAGGAGTGAAAGGGGATGAAGGAATAGTGAGTGCGGCGCTGGTATGTATTTGTAAGGGAGAGGTGGGTGTCAACCTAGTAACCTGATGAATTTGGGTTGATTGTGTTTACATTTAAGCTACATGTTTTAGGTCAAAGATTGAAATTGAAAAACCCAAGCCCATACAGGCAAGAAGGAAATCACATGGAGTATCCTTTTTTCTTTTTCTTTTTCTTTTTAGAACTTAAACAAATTAATAAAGAAGAATGGGCTTGTGTCATGTCTTGTAGTATTGGACTTTAGCACTCATTTAACAAAAAGGATATGACCAAAAAAAAAAATCTAACACAAAAGGAAACAAATTTTTAATTTAAACTTTCAATTGTAGATATTTTATAATTCCATTAGGGAGTCAAACATGGTTAAACTGCAAGTAAATAAGCACTGGGTAAGCATGGCTGGTTATTAATTTATGTGTCATTAAGTATATATATTACATACTAAATTACATTAAATCATAATTTTATATATTAATTTAATTAAATCCGATTCAACCGATTGAACCACTGACCCACCGGTTGAACCATTGACCCAATGACCCAGTGACCCAATGTCTTGATCAAGTCGATCACCAGTTCGATTTTTAAAACTATGTCATCATCAGCTTAGTCATTGCTCTTCTTTAAGGAAACACTTAAAAAGTGTAGCCTAAGCAAAGAAAAATGTTCCCATTATAGCTTTCAATGCTATTAATTTTTCCAAATCTTCTTGAACTGTTTTAATAAAAAAAATAAATGCGGCCTCTTTTTTCTTTTTTAGATGAATCAAAGGTATCTAACACCAGAAACAATAACTAATTCTCTTGCAGGCTAAAGCTCACAAACATGTGTATCATCTCTAGTTATGAGACTCACTTCATACATATCAATAGGAATAAGAAACTCAGCTAGCTACCAAATATACTAGTCCTAGTGTTATGGCCTTTCTTTTTTTGTCCTCTCAAAAATCAAAACACCTATGTTCGAACATACATGAGTTTGTAAAGGCTTTTTTTTTTTTTAATGAATATCCTATTTGGTCCCTTAAGATCTTTGTGTTGGACTATTTCGTCCTTCAAGAAAAGAAATTAATCTCCAGTTCCCTCAAGATTGAAAATGATTTACACATTTGTCCCTCTGTTAGTTTTTTCATTAGTGGACTTACACATGATATAGTACAATGATGACGTGTCATTAAAATGATAAAGGCAAGCTAAATGAAGCTATTTTGAAACATAGTACATGTAATAACCTAGATGTAAAAAAAAATAATAATAATAATATTTCTCTGGAGACCGCCCAGGCGATCATTGAGACTGCCCAGGCGGTCATCAAGAAAATAAGTCGGTTCTGGAACTCTCTGGAAACCGCCCAGGCGGTTATCAGAACGCTTAAAATACCCCATTTCGAGTCTAGAACCTTCTCACACGCCATTTTCACCCCCCAAGCTTGAAACTCTCAGTTCTCTCACTCTCAAACTCGGTTCTCCACCATCTTACACCTTCCAAACTCCATTTCTCTCAATTCTAGCTTTAATCTTTTGTTTCTGAGGCTTTAAGGTACGTTATCCTCCTAGTTTCCTTTTCCTTTCTCCCTTTTCTTTGGGTTATTAGGGTGATTTCCTAAACTTCTCAAGGGGGAGGTTTTCCACTTGGTTGGAGATGAGTTCTTGAATAATCAGAGGTTTTAAACAGTGATTTAGCGTTCTATAGCTTCTGTATCAAATTCTGCTGTCTGTTCTACTTCCTAGGGTGCTGTTGGTGTTAGTTTCTCACTGTTCACCCCTTCAGGTGAGTGGGTTTTCATCTGTGATCCTTATGTCCTGCATTAGAGTTATTTTCATGAAAGATATGATTTGTTGCTTGATTTTAGAGATTACAGTATAAGGTTTGGAAATTGCTATTAGTTTATATGTGTCAGAATCATTGATTTTAGAGCATGAAACCTGTTTTTCATAAAACTCATGGGACCATTATTGTTGAACTGGTTTTAGATAGAAATGATATATATGTATTGTTAAGGACTTTAATGATTAGTTGAATGGATTATGGAATTGATTTATGCGTATGATATAGTTATATGTTTAGAAATGCTATTTAGGAAAGAGAATGGAATTGTGAATGTGAACTTGGATGATTTGAAATGTGATATTGAGATGTCTAGACTATGAACAATTTGATGATTTGAGATATGTTTAGAAAATTGAACAGAAACAATTTTAGAACTTGAATCTTCATGAGATTCGGAACAGTTGACGGATACATATTCTGAGGATGTATGAGATCATGAATGTCTATAAAAATGGTAACCCCTTAGGCATGATTTCATAATCATGGTTATGCTAAAGTCAGATTGTTAGAGTTGCGTACTCATAACAACTTCCAGCTACATATTCTATGGCTTGAAATCACAATGCCTTTAAGTTGGTGATCCCTTGGACATGATGTCATAGCCACAGTTATGCTAAGGTCAAACTATTAGAATTAGACAGATTCAGAGCTCACAAGAGAAAATGACCCACGAGGGGCAAATTTACGCAGAGAAAACATCAACAACGAGAAACCATGAAACTTAGCCCACGAGGGGCAATTATGAAACTTAATCCACGAGGGACAATTTATTCAGAGAAACTACGAAACTATTAAACTTAGTCCATGAGGGACTTGACTTATGAGAAACTAAATACACATGAAATAGAATAGAGATAGAGAATTAAATAGAATAGAAACAAAAGGTAGACTGAACAGAGATAGAGATTATTGTTCTTTTAGTAGTTATTATATGATAAAGTAATATGAGTTCAGAAAAGAAAAATGGTTTGAGGAAATTGGTCTGAGTTTGGAGGATGATGAGTAGTATATATATATATATTATTTGATTATGTAAACCTTTGAATAGTATTATTGTTAATGTTATTATGATTTCATGTATTGTTTCCTTGATGTCCCATGATAGGGGGTTTCAAGTGAGGGCTCACTCACTAAGTTTTGGTTACAAAACTCACCCCTTTATTCTTTTCATATTTTTACAGATAATAGTTGCTGAGGGCATTTCCAGCAGGGTTAGATTCAAGAGAAAATATAATAACTTAAACAGACTTCATGAACAGATCATGCATTAGAGAGAATCAGCAGGTTCCAAGACTTACGTGGGATGAGGATTTCTCACGTGCCGGTCATGTGCCCAGGTCGGGTCGTGACAGTACAGTTATTTTAGTATCTAAAATTACACAAAATGAATTACTTTATGACTTATAATAGAGATTTAGATGACTCATTTTGTGAATTCAATCATCAAAATGAGTCATTTTAAACTCTATTTCACTTCAAATGACATATACATCACTTAACATCGTGTTAACAGGTCAATGTGATTCTATTAGAGTGTGTTTGGTTTCTACATTTTCATTTTCATTTTCACTAAAAATAAAAAATAAGTATGAAAATACGTTTGGTTGTTCATTAAAGAAAACATTTTCATTGAAAATATTCTCAAAAGACACATGAAATCGTAAGTGACATTTTCATGTTTTCATCCTTTTCAGTTGTTGTTGG
>JAVHNL010000445.1:0-25000 GCA_031216105.1 Dalbergia cultrata | reverse complement strand
CGGAGGAAAGGCACCGAGGAAGCAGCTGGCGACGAAGGCGGCCCGGAAGTCTGCTCCGGCGACCGGCGGAGTGAAAAAGCCGCACCGTTTCAGGCCGGGAACGGTGGCGCTTAGGGAAATCAGGAAGTACCAGAAGAGCACGGAGCTCCTCATCAGGAAGCTTCCGTTCCAGAGGCTGGTGAGGGAGATTGCTCAGGACTTCAAGACCGATCTCCGTTTCCAGAGCACCGCCGTCGCCGCTCTCCAAGAGGCCGCCGAGGCTTACCTCGTTGGCCTCTTCGAGGACACTAACCTCTGCGCTATTCACGCCAAGAGGGTTACCATTATGCCCAAAGATATTCAGCTTGCTCGTAGAATTAGGGGCGAGAGGGCCTAATTAGCGTGTTTAAAGCGTAGTGTTCTGTTTTGTTTTGTTAGGGACCTTCTTGTATCGATTAGAACAAGCGTTTGATATGTAGATTTTGTTCTCTGTTTCGTCTTCAAATTCGGCTTCATAGTTATTTGTAATCAAATTCAGCTTCAAATTTAGCTTACGTGCTTTTCTTCTTTGTTTCCAATTCGTTGGCGATACAAGTTGACTATTGATGAGTAGATTTGTTCTGTGTTTCGTCTAGGTTTTAATTGGATCAGTACACATTGTGCAAGTTAATTCCTCAATTCTATATTGATCAACATATATGGTGCAAGTATGCAACATTCCTTTGCTTTGTCTGGTCCGGTGGTGGATTTTCCTATTCCGTCCACTGGGAATTGAAGTATTTCCTAAAAAGTTCGTGGCTATTGACTTCTTTGAGTGTTTTAATTGGTTTAGTTTTATGTTTACAGTAGTCTATTATGAAAAAATTTCAATCATATTCTGGACAGAAAAAAGAAGACAAATTACATGTGTTTCTCAGTCATGCCTCTAGCGGAAGGCTTCTAGAATTTGAGATACAATGTCGATGTCAGTATCAATTTTATACCATATGAAGTAACTAGTGTACTATTGACGCATTCGTGGCAGCTTGGGGTCACCATTTTCGACTCTCTTCGTGGGTGCATAGGTGCCGTTCTGCATGAAGATATCATCGAAGTAGCCTTACCGAAAAGACTATTAATATATGGACTTTGACTCACTGTCTATTTGTGTGACGTGCAATCTAAATCACTTAGATAGAAAGACCATTTCTCCACATTTTAAAAAAAAAAAAAAGTAACAACGTTATTAACATCTCTAAAAAGAGAACTGAACCAGCAAATTTGCTTCTTCAGTTGCCAGTAGAAAAATTCGAGGGCTATAAAAGCAAAGTAGTAAAATTCGAGGGCCATAAAAGCAAAATAGTCCGGCCACACATGGATAAAGTCCTTAGAAATTGTTGAGTACATGTTTAGGTGGAGGTAAAAGAGCAACACCCCCTCTGTCTGGACTTGAGTATTTCTTGAACACTACATTGAATTTACTATCTGCAGCCCTTGTTTGTAAGCTGATTAAGAGCCTGGCACAATATCTGTTGATAACCAAAAAAGTTTATTCAGTATTTAAAAATCCCACAAGAACCGAATACTGATTTGAACACTAGCTACTTAAGAAGTGTCAATGGGTTTACGAAATTAAACACACATTATCTGTTCTGTGGTGTAGCCTGTCTTACGCTTCAAAATTTCAGTCCATAATGGACTCCTATTGAGTGTACAACGAGCAGCATAGACAGCTGCTGCAGCTATCACCGAAGGGCGGCACAAAACGGTTTGATAGTGCACAAGACCAAGTTCAGCGAAGAAAAAGACTATGTTCTCCATCTGCATTGTATCCTGATAGGTACCAGTATCAAGATGATGCATAAAAATGAGGTAAAATCTCGCGTATTAATATCACTGCTAGAGCTGCTACCACTGGGGTAACTAATAATATGAGCAGAAACAAGGGAAAATATGTCTGAACTTGGACATATTTCCATTATGCACATTAGGATACCCGCACACTCCTTCCTACTTCAAACTTTACCCTTGGGGTCCATCATATCCAAAGTAAAGATAAATATAGAATCGAACGTGCACTACAATCAACATTTAATTGACAATATAAATATGTTACCTCATGATCTGGCTGCTCAGAAGCTCTGATGAATCGTACTAAAAAGACATAGGGTGTGGGAACTGTCAAATACCATTGTAACTTTTCAAGGATTGCATTCTCCATAAAAACAATCTGATCTTTGGTGTAAGCACCATCTGATATTTTAGCAAGGACCTTAACCTGCAACTCAAACAACCATATAGAAACTTAGAAACAATAGCAGCAAGTTTCAAAATGTGTGACACCATGGAAGTAATGTTACCTGAGGAGGAAAAATCTCTTCATATTTGCAAGCTATGAGCATTGAGCTTATGCCCACCAGCTGTAATTCTGTTTTTGGTATATCTGTCGATGAGAGATATCGATCAAGTATATTCATGGCAAGATAAAGCGTCTCAGGCATTAATTTAAATCGCCAGTGAACATCAACCAGCCAATCTACAGTAATAGACCTCATCTTCTCACTAATTTCAAGCTGTGAGTTCATGTAATCTGGAATTTGGCTCTCAACCTACATCAGATATTCTATTAATAAAAGAAGATAGACTAGCAATGGAAAGCATAAGGTAAGATATGAGGATACTATATACTTCTGTTTGCTTATAGAATTCGTATAGATCATCAAGGTATTCAGCTACTGCCAACTCATCATTAGCACCATCTGAATCACTATCAACAGGTTGGTCCTTAGGCTCCGTCAAAGCTACACAAGCAGCCTGTACAAAAATAACTAACCTGGTGACAATAGAGGAAATTGTTGAAACCTATCATTATGTAATATGTAGTGTGTAAACAAGATTGAAGCACCTTGCTCTGTGCAGTAATTTCTGCAGTTAGAGTCTTGACCTTCCTACAGGATTTTGCCCTAAACTTCCTTTCACAATCAAAATCAATACTTTCTTCTACACCACGTTTCTTATAAACAATTGCTGTGTTGTCTAATGCAGGTTGAATAAAGTTCTGAAAAGAAACATAACAGTTCAAAGTGCATGTACTTTGAAAGTGCATGAAATGAAACATTAATGTGTCTTCTTAATGCTACTGTACTTTGTTCCCTTGTGCAGTTCCTTGCTCATTTGCTTGGGCTTCTAAAGCCAGTACCACATTCTGCAAATCAACAGAACGAGTTCGTCAAAGACCAAATTCATATATAGATGTTTAATTCAAGTGCATTGAAAAATAAAGATAGCAAAGGACACTTTGTTCATACTGCTGATGTTTGTGCATTTGCTAACAGTTTTGCATGGTAGTTCCTGCAAGCAACAGACAAGCTTGGTTAAGACAAAAGCAAACATAGAAGACAAAGCAAGCTATTGGTAAGTGACAAGAAATCGGAGAACCTTGTGATGGGCCGTGAAATGTGCTTTCCTTCGGCATTTCTAGCCACCTCCAGATTACCAATGTCTCCAAGAATTTGCCGGTCGCTATGTCCTGTTTCCTCCTTTCCTTTGCCTCTTCCTGTAATGAAGATGAAATGAAGGCATCTGACCAAATTAGATGCATTACAATTACAAAGTAAGAAAAAAAAAATGATATTTGTACCACTTTTTGGGAATCTTTGAAAGATTGGTTAAGATTGAGTCGCGTCTTTTTCTCTCGATCAATATCTAAGCATCACCTTAAGAATATCCTTTAAAGAAATCCCAACGATAATACAAATAACACTATTAAACACCAAAACAACGAATAACAAATGACATAGTCAAATACATAAACAAATAAAAAAGCAGTTGTATCAAAGAACAGTAGCACAAGAGAAGCATAGGTTAATAATTCACGTGTGAAAAAGGAAGAGCACAATCTTAAGGATACTAGCCCGGCTAGAACAATAAAACTGCTAAAAATTTCTGATACTTTACGAATTTACAGTTTTTTTCCTTTCTGACAAGTCTCAAGAGCTTAGCTTTTGGGGACATTCTTCCTTCCTCCCGGAGGAAAACAAGATTTCCTCCATGGATCATCTGCACTCTCGATTTATGTGGACCGGATTACTTTTCACATTTCTTTCAACCACTTTAACGGTACAAGATGCATGTGGAGGAAGAATTTCTCTTCCTCCTTGAGGATGTGAGTATTTTTTCTAGCTTTTATTATAAGCAGCAACAAGGACGTATATGATCAATTCCTAAAACGCAACAGAAGGAGCACAACAAATCCTAAAATTTACGTACAAGAAAAATCAAATCGGCAGAAAAATTATATAAATGAGAACAAGTAACATCTTAAAAGAACCAGAAGCGTTGAAAAACCTCTAGCTCTGTTCTTCTCCATGGCCCTGTCGCCCTTTTCTGATTCTACATTTTAAGCAAAAGTACTTCTGCTGAATATTTATATAACCCTATAAAGTCATCGGTTTGAACTTTTGAATTTTTTTGAAAAATACAATTTTCTTTTAAGTTTTATTTCCACCTATGAAAACGTTGCTCTCCCTTGAAATCGTAAACGTTATGTGCATACGGTACGGGCTACGGGGCTAGGTGCCTAGGCCTATCGGATTCAAATTCAATACTATCAGCAATGTACTGTGTAGCTCATTAATTCCTCAACCTTCAATTTCCAATACCAAGCATAATCGCACACAATATATCGTAATCTGCATCTATTTGAATTAAAATCAAATAGGAGGAAAACATTCAATTTCTACAAAAGGAAACTGGAGTATCGCAAGGAGGAAAACATAAACAGAGATCCCATCACAACAGTGATCCAACTTGCTTTAAATGGACACAATTTTAAATACGAAAAATCCATTTAACAAATTCTGACCACATCAAATCCTATATTCGTATGTGATACGATTGTTAACACGTGTGGCATATTCATAATTCATTCAGAAAATTCGAAGGACGTAATCAAATCAAATACTATAAAATAAGGTAGCTAACTGAATCACAGGGGAAGAATTACAATTAGTACAATGTCTGTGCCTCTGTGGCGATAATTTATTTATCCTATTCCCAAAGAACCACAACCAGTACCGTATATACAGTTAGTACCCAAAAAAAACAAAAACAGAGGGTATAACACTAATCAGGAGCTAAACTGAAATTGAACTCGTGTAATTGGTTGTGTTTCTTCACAGCAGCTCCATTTTCCTTCGGTGGCCGGAAGCTGCTTTCTGTGGTGTAGAATTCTCCACTGTTGCCATTTTAATTGATAGAGTATCACTAGACCCTTCCATTTTTTGCCAGAGAAAATGACAAATGAATTGAAAATGAAAAAAAAAAAGAATAATAACAATGTGGATTTCATATAATTCTGACTGGAAAGTTGAAACGAAAAATTTTATACTGTTAGAACTTAGCAATCGAGGGAGCAGCAGCAATGCAGATGAAGAAGAATAAACTCTAAATGGAAGCCGTTGATTGTTCTCGAAATGTACGGTCATTATGATGATCCGCGGCAAGTTGACTAGACCAGTAAGTTTGTGCCACTTTTCAGGGTGGTTTTTTTTTTTTGGGGTCAAGTTTCTTTTGGGCTATCATAATTTGTTTTGGGTTAGAAAGTTTGCTTTTCAAATATTAAAGATTCATTGGGCCATATGTTTATCACATCAGAACGCTATGGATATTTTGGACTAAATAACATAACTTGACACAAAAACAATAATGATAACAGTAGATAAATAACAAAACTGGTGTGAGCATAATGATGTGGATCCGATATTCGAATTAATCCGTCATATAAATAAGAGAACGATATTCATAATTCGTATAATTATTTCATTTTTTTTTTGGGTTCGTATATTTATTTGATTAATATCGGTTTTTCTTGATTCTCCTTTGTTTAAACATATGATTTTCTCATGGAACTAAACCACATCAATCTAAACAAAGCTAATACAATTGCATTTTTTTTTTTGAAAAAATGTCAAATCTAAATTATTAGATTTTATTTTTCCATTATTCTTATGGAAATTTGCGGGTCAATTTATCGTTCATGCCATTGAGTAATCAAAATAGAAGTGGTGAAATCGTGTGTTATTTCCTTTTTAAAGTGTTTAATTAAAAGAGATTAGAATGAACTGAATATGTCATATCAAAACCAAACTGATCTTTTCTCTTTTGAAAAAAAAATATTTGGTTCGGTTTAAATATTTTTCTCCTACAAAACCAAGCCAATCTAAAATGGAAATGCCTCACATAATCCCATCATATCACCATGCTCAGTCTCTTTAGTCTTTACCTCTAATCCATGTGACACCTCATTCCAAGACTTCCATCGATTATGCCACGCTCATTTTGTTTTTCGTACTTGTTTCATTCGATCAAAGAAGCTACGATAAAGAGAACACATAAAATTAATACTAAATCCTTAATTAGTCCCTCAAATTTTACGAAAATAGACAAATTAGTCATTCTGTATCACAGAGGAGAAATCGGGAAAAGTTAAAATTGGACAAAATTGGTCAAAACGGGAAAAAATTGGCGAACCGAACCGATTAGACGGGTTCAGGGCCTTTATTTATTTATTATTTCAAAGATTAAATACTGATATCTTGTGACAATAATAAAGCATAAATAAAGAAAATGGAACCAAAGAACGACACTAATAAGGATTATTGGATTATCCTTCTTCTCTCTCCGTCATTTGCAGGTTGCTTAGCATAAACTTTATTGGTCACCAACAAATATTATTTTCAAATATTTTTATGATCGTGCTGTGAGGCTGAAACTAGAGAAATTTTATATGAATTATGTTTATTTTTATAAACTTATGAATAGTTATTAATTATATTAATGTTAATGATTTAACAGTATACATAAGTAAGTTAATATAATATATGGATATTTCTGTTAATAGTTTAGATAATAATTTGATGGAGGGACTGACTTATTCTCTTTTATAAAATTTAAGGGACTAATTTATCCCTCATTATAAATATGAGGGATTAACTCGAGAGTTTAGCCTAAAATTAAATAAACATATGGCTGTGATATATTCAAGACAACATGAAACTTAATTAAGCAGCACAATGATCTCTTGCTCCACGGCATTAGTTGTTAAATTAAACTATTCAAAAAGGGTTTAGTATATACTTTAATTAAGATGGCCGAATGAGTGTACAGAAAAGTTGGAGAATCTGGTTTTGATGGAACGTAACAACCGAAACAAGACAAAAATCAAAACATTATAAGAGAACACTACCAACATGTTTGGTTACAAACATTTTTAGCATTGCGTTCGAAAAAATGGAATTGAGAATAAGTGAATGTGTTTGTTTGCATTTTTACTTTTAATAAAAGTGACTCATTTTTATAAGAATTGATTATAATGAAAGTGAAAAATATTAACTTGTATTTTTTCATCTCATGTCAATTCTTCCAAATTTACTGTTTTAACATTTTTCCAAACACAAATTAATTCTTCCAAAATCAATTCATTCAACATCAAATATTTGAAAACAATTCTACCAAAATCTAAATCAAACAGGCTTAGCATATGTAAGGTTACTTGTAAACTTCAATTCACTTGGTAATACCAACTTCAGCTTGCAGTATGTTTGTTATGGATGGTATGGAGACACAATGCATTAGAAGGATAGGTAGTGTTGTCATTTTGTGGTAGACTGTCACGACCTAACTTAGAGTTTGACCGGCATATAGAGAACATATTCCCTAACAAGCCTTTACGCACAAACCATTTCTAGAAAAATGGACAGAATCTCCCCTCTTTTTCAATCATTTCCCACTTCCAATAACACCTACAAGTTCAATAAGTCATCCAGTTTCAAAACTAAGTAAATCCAGCTTTTAAGTCCAAGCATAAAATCAATTATCGCAACTTTTCAAAACTTATTTTACCTAACCAAACACATACATATACATAACTTTAAACACAAAACTAATCATACAATCCGAGGATCCTGCCTGTGACATATGGAGCAACTAACATACTAACAGATACTATATTTTAAAAGGATCTTGATGATAAAAGAATGCCTTCTCAAAAAGGCTTACCGTTTTAGCATCGATTAACAGCTAAGCCGGAAGAATGAAACTAGTACTAGCACCTGTATTTGAAAAAAAAAAATGAAGGACAATGGGATGAGTTTTGCAACTCAGTGAGAGATAAGATATTCATAGTTTACTATATGCAAATAGAAAACAATATAAACATATTGACATATATGTATTCTTTGAAATTTTATTTCTAAGCAAACTCAAAAAAAAAATTACTAAATCCCCTTTATCACATCTTCTCCAATTCCTTATTCTCACATAAAATTAACTTCATCATCAAATACTTAAATATTCATGAGGGTTATATAAAAAACATAAATATTATTTGGAGAGTAATCTCAACCCATAAATTACAAGGTTTATTATTTCTCAAATAAGGTCTTTTCAAATTTTATCCCACTAAGAAAAATTATGTGCACATAAGCCGTTACATCTCTTCACTACGGCAAGCAGTAATGTCATTATATCTTTTCATTATAGCGAGCGGTATTGCCATTAATTCTCTTCGCTATGGCAAGCGGTATTGCTATTAATTCTCTTTACTATGGCTAGCGGTATTGCCATTAATTCTCTTCACTATGGCTAGCGGTAATTCTATCTTAGAACTCATCATGGTTTTCTTCAATAAGTTTTTATCAAACTCAATCTTCATATTAATCTAACCTTGCAAATATCAAATATCATAAATTTTTCAATACACATTGAAATAACATATGGCAAAATCAACAAAGAAAGCTAGCAATAATTTCACTCAAATCATCAAGTCATATTTAATAATCATCATATTTAAGAAAATCAACAAATCAAACTAACCAAACATAAGGACATCGAACCTTCACACTTTATTTCATAAATAATTTTCAATTCAAATTCATAACTTCTCAACTAACTTCATAACTATTTATGAATAAAATCCACTAAGTAAGTATAAAACACTTTAATGACATTTTTATAATTAAATAGCATTTTTATAATTAAAATTTACTATGCAAAAAGTAAACCATATATATAATATCTACTCACAAACTGGTTCCAAAGAATCGAAAACTAACTCCCAAGTGCCACCAATCCAATGGTTGATGCTCATTCGCTATATAACTCTAAGGACAAGATAAATACAATATTAGTAAGCTAACAATACTATTAATTTATACTAATTAGCCCCATATACTAAAAAGCTCCAAATCTCTATATTTAGGGTCCCCTAAACCCCAATCTACAATTAACAACTACATAAAGAGCTAAACAAAATAAATAGAGCAAGATTATAACTTACCCATTACTCTAGGAGGATGATTAGAGGTAGAGAACAATTCAATATCCACCGTTCTAACAGTTTCCTCTACTTAGAGAGAGAAAATCACGGCTAGAGAGAAAGGAGAAGGAGGCGCGATTTTTGTAATAGTGGTGGTGGTGGTGATGATGATGAGGAGGAGGAGATGATGATGGTAGTTGAGTAGTGTGGAGGTGGTGTTGATATGTGATGGAGGGAGATGAGGAAGAAATGAGAGAAAGAAGAAAATAAAATGGAGGAGGAAAGGAAGAAGTGGGGGAAAGAAAAGTGATGGGAATGGAGGCAGAAAGAAAAAGAGTTTGGGAAAGAACTATGTTAGTTATGCCACTTAAAGTCTATGGGTGGACCTCACTAAAAATTTTTTTTTTCTTTTCTCGGTTATCACATAGACAAAAAGAAGAATCACTTGTACTTGGTTTTGTTTTGTTTTTTTTTTTACAATTTCAATAATATTATTTCAATACTAACTTTTAGATGTCTCATATAGACATCTATCATAATTTCATTGGATGAAATATTTGAGTGGAAATGAGTAAAAATTATAATTTATCTAATAATAATGGAGTGAATATCTATATAGGACATCAAAAAGGGGATGTGTAGGTGACATTAGCCTTACAATTTCCTCGGCCTTTTAACTCGGGGTAACCAGAAAGAGACACAAAATTCGTATCACTTGTTACTTTCAGGCTAGGCTGTGACTGTGAATGAAAACGAAAGAGAAGTATTCATTGCGTACGCAGTTGGTGGAACCGAGGTACATTGCCCATGTTCCTATTTCCAAGGAAGGGCTAGGAAACAAAAATTATCTTGCTACAGCACTTTTTTTTTTTTTATATGGAAATTGTAGTTCTAGCATGATGCTAATTGCTATATGACCGTTTCTAGTGCAATGCGACAATCGTTAATGGGAATGGCTTTGAGCCTGTGACTCGGTGACAAAAACAAAACAAGAGACGCGACTTCGTCGGTCCCATATTTTCATGCAATTGTTTTTTTTTAAGGAAGATGGGCTTCCTTTTACAACTTAATCTTGTAAGAGCTGCATATGATTGCCAGAATAATGTTATCTGCATAAATTAAATTATTAAGAGAAAGTAACAGGGTTAGGTTGGTTTTTGTTGAATTGATAAGCACTAGGCGTAATCATAGGGCTTCCCCGATCCAAGCCACTACAAAAGATGCTCAATTTCCTTTGCCAATGAAGAAGTCAATCATTGAAGAAGGGACACAAGGTACCGGTTGCTTGAGTAAACTTTACAACATGATTGATCGTTATGTGCTGTGATATATCTTACGCTGGTAACGTTTGATGCCGCTTGTTTAAGGCAAATATTATAAAAGAATAGTATCAAATTATTCACCAATATTAGATTTGTTGATAAAGTATTTTTCCTTTTTTGTTAATTGCTGTTTATTGTCCAAGTGCAGGAGGTCTCTATTAGTTGATCATTCATAATTCACAAGGCCAGGCAGGGCAGACTTTAGACCTGTGCGAAGTTGAGATTAAAGCTTTAAAGCAGGGAATGGCTGAAAATTATAACTGGACCGATCAAAATGAGCAATTTGATTGCAAAAATATGTGAAAGATTGTAAACACAGATGGGATATAGATAAGACTATACACTCCTCACAGCGCATTCTTCCTAATTATATAGTTGTTTTGGGCCCTTGCTTGTCTTGTCCCTTTGAGATTTTAGGTATATGACATGACATTTGCGTCCAAACAATTAAACTAACCTACTATTTATATATATATATATGAAAATTTATGAAGATCAAATAATATAAAGTATATTCTTTTCCATCTGGTGGGAACAAAAAACATATTTGGTTGGATAGGAGAAGACTAAGCCTTTCCCAACTACTTCGTCCTTTTGATAGTCAAAACCAAATACGTCTGTATTCTAAAGAATAGCTAAACTACCTACTATATGAGCAACTAAGTGGTTGTGACATGCTTAAGCAACATTTTCTTGAACCTAGATAATATCAAAAGTTAATCCAAGCATCTGTGCTAATACTATCAATTAAACACGAAAGACACTTTTTGCATGTGGTTGTTTGACAAATCTTACTAACTGCCCTAGCAGGTTAAGCTTAGGGATCTTAATTTCCATAAATTGGTGACTTTTGCAAGGAAAAATGGGGTCACAGTCACAGCGATCCGCTCATTAAACAATTCCATTTTCCTACATGGAATTCCAATTCCAATTATGTAAAAGGATATAAGACTCCAAGCAGAAAATATTCTCCATTTTTCAGAAATACCCTATCGGGACTTGCAATTATATATGGCTTATCATGGGCTTTATGTAATTTTAAAAATGCAAAGAACCCAATTGGTCCCCACTCAGGCACCCTGTCTTGTCAGATTCAATGTCTGTAAAGTTTTTGGAAGGTTTTGGACCTATCTGGTTATTTTTCTTCCCCTTTCGGCCGAAGAACCTGCAACCTTGCGTGGCTCAATATTATTTATTTATTTTCCGTTTTGTACTTGGACAATATTAACCTCAGTCACCGTAGCAGTAAATAATAGATTTGCAAAAAGAAAACATATAGTAGTTTAGGACTAGACCAATGGCCTTTTAACGTAGGGCTAATATTCCAATTGGCTATTCATACAATTTAAAAAGCTTTAATTCCCAATTGATTGGTGGTTTTTCCGTTTTGATAATTTCCAATGACCTTTGGTTTAATGGACAGGTTTATGATCTTAAACTTCATGAAGGGTCATCACCACGGACGTTTGTTTGCATGGGAAAAATTTAAGAGCATTATTATTTTAACATTTAAAAGTGATTGTTTAATTGAAATGCCTACTCTATCATTATTAGATGTAATGGATTGGTGGAAGAAGTGAGGGTCATTGTCATATCCAATAGTAATGGAATGAGTATTCTGATTAGACATCCACTTTTGAGTGTTGAACTAATATTTGCCAAAAATTAATAATCAGGCATTTGTTGTTATTACTCGTACATTAGGCATATAATACAAGAGAAGAAACTTCTTACAGGCTTCAGAATCCGATCCTGTAGTGGCCAACAAAGTGACAAAGTGATTGAAACCTGAGAGTGAAGAGGTCCAAACAATCTTGTCACTTAACATAAGACACAATGGTTTTTATAAGAGGAAAAACCACAAAGGCTAATTAGGCCAATCACCAACCCCTTAACCATCATAATAGGGTAAAGGAAAGTACTTGATCACTTTTTGAAGAGAGTTTCATAAGGCAACATAGCCGTGTCATGATTACACAGGAAGTGTAAATGAGTCTTAAAGCAACTTATTGTTGAAATTTGACAGTGTCCACAGATTAAAAGGTGAATCACTTGACCTGAGATGATGGAGAAACATAGTGGATGGAACTTTCTTATGTTTGGTTCAAAAGCAAATACCAAACTCTGGTTTTTGGTAACTTTTCAAGTAAGTGGGCATATTGGTAAACTGGCTTCACATTGTTAGATGCACACATATATATCTTGAAGCTAAAATTACCTCCCCCCCCCCCCCCCTCTTCCTCTCTCTCTCTCTCTCTCTCACATGCCCTCATGCCATTAATTTTCCTGTTAGAACAAAGACAAATACACTCATTAGATTTGTTATGACCCTTTCTGTCCCTCATTCCATTTTCTGGTTCTCAAGATCCTATTCCTACCATAGATACACAGCCTTCACACCAAATCCAACCATTGGATACCACTTGTTATATTCACCCGCTTTCTTTCTTTTTTCCATTCTCAATAAAAAAAATCCCCTGCATATTATATTATTATTATAGTGCACACATATTATCTTCTCGGCATTTACATGCTCCATTTTGTTCCTTCGTCTGTTTTGCTTCATGGCCACTACTGCTCCTACCGCACAGACTCTTCAAGACCACAGCAATGGCACCAACAATGGCAACCCTGAAATAAGCAGGCAAGAAATTCAAACCGCCATAGCCAAAGCAGTTGAGCTGAGGGCACTTCATGCCGCTTTAACACAGGGAAGTAGCCCTGCCAATGCTAGATTCCCATCCCCTTCCTCTGCTTCACGCTCTGCTTCTCAGTTCTCTGCACAAGACTACCCCGTTTTCACACCAGTAAGAACAACTTTGCTTGAGTTTTTGTCTATCTACTTTGCCTTTTATTTCAACAATAACAGGGAACTGTTGGTAGAATATGCATGGAATGTGACTGTTGCCATGATTCTTGAATTTCTCCAATATGCAATATTTCTTCTTAGCATGCTTATTGCTTTCAATTTTTCATGTGATTGCTGATACATTCTGGGACTGCTGCTTCTCTTTGTCTTGTATTTATACTCCATGAAAGTAAAAACATGAAGCTCGTTTTGACTTTTTTCCTCCCACTTTTTAGCTTTTGCTTTGTCTTGCCTTTCATGTAAATGTAACTTTTTATCATCTCATTCTTCTCACTTGAAAGCATAGATCATGCTTTTTTACTGCCATTTTGACGGATAATCAATTCCTAAACTTGATGAGCATCATTGACAGAGCTATGAAGATGACCCACTGCCAGGAGGGTATCATCAAAACCCAACAAAAAGCAGAACAGTATCAGAAAGTTGGGATGACAACGCTCTACAAGGAAGAAACAACATTGACACAATTGCCCCAGGTTACAAAGAGAGATCAAGTTCAAGAAAGGGACCACCTTTTGGTTTTTCCAACTTAGAATCTCCTCACACATGTCCTGCTGATGACACCAAATCCGTGACTGGTTCTTGTGCAAATAACATTACTGTTCGTCAATCATCACCTGCCAATGACTACTTCAAACCCAGGAGAAGAAACAGCTTGGGGGACTTCAAACCCGTGTCTTCTTGCAATAGGTGTAAGCCTGCTACCATCACTAGTGAGTTTGATAACACAAGGAACAGCAGGAGCTCCAACATCGTTGTCCCACTCACGGATTCACATGCTTCTTTTCAAACACAGCCAAAGAGTAAAGGCGTGATTTCGTGGCTGTTTCCTCGGTTCAAGAAGAAGCACAATAAGAATGTGAGTTCCCCAAACAGGACTGAATCTGAGGAAGTCTCTCAGGTTCTTAAGGGCATGGGGGTAATGTCAATTGAGGCACTGAAGAGAGAGTTGATGGAAGCGAATGAGAGCAGGGACGCGGCGTTAATGGAAGTTACCGAGATGAGATCTTCGTTGGGGGAGCTGAAGCATAAGCTGGAGTACTTGGAGAGTTACTGTGAAGAGCTTAAGAAGGCTTTGAGGCAAGCAGTGCAAGCAAAAGAATCCCCACTTTGTGAGAAGCTTAGTGGTTATCCCCATAGAGGAACATCACATGATGGTAATGGAGAAGAAAATTTGATGCCTGTGGATGAGGAAGTAATGATTGAGGGCTTCTTGCAAATGGTATCTGAGTCCAGGTTATCAGTGAAGCAATTCTGCAAGACCCTTCTTTGCCAGGTTGACGAAAACGATCATTCTTTGATAGACAACTTGAACTTGCTTCTTCAGCCATACAGGCTTACCCTGAACTCCAAGTACTCAAAGGCAGTTCTATATCATTTTGAAGCTTTCATAAGCCAATCTCTTTTCCAAGACTTTGAGAATTGTGTGTTCCAAAAGAATGGCTGCTCAAAATTCTTGGACCCGCGACAGGACCGCCAGGCGCAATTCTCCTCATTCGTTGCACTCAGGAATTTGAGCTGGAATGAGGTGCTGAGAAAGGGTACAAAATATTACAGTGAAGAGTTTAGCAAGTTCTGTGACCAGAAAATGAGTTGCATTATCACTACACTAAATTGGACTAGGCCTTGGCCTGAGGAACTCCTTCAGGCTTTCTTTGTGGCAGCAAAATGCATGTGGTTGCTACATTTGTTGGCCTTTTCTTTTGACCCACCATTGGGAATCTTCAGGGTTGAAGAGAATAGAGGCTTTGATCCTCACTATATGGAAGATTTGGTTACTGATAGGCAAAGATCACAGGGTCCAAACCGGGTTAAGATCATGGTGACGCCAGGATTTTATGTTCAGGATAGGGTCTTGAGGTGTAAAGTTCTTTGCAGGCACAAATCTGCCCCCTAAAGTCAAATGGATTTTGGAAATAGCTTTTTTTTAATATTTTACTGTGCATTTTATTTTGCTTTTGTTTAGACTATCTCTTCAAGTCTGTAACAATCCAATTGTATGTGATAGTTAATAATCGTTCAAATTTGTCATATCTGTTGCCAAGTAAATTTTTGTGTTGGCGAAGATTCATGAGTGTAAGGGGTAAACTAAATTAAACTCTTGTTCTCATAAATGTATGTTATTAATTACATAGACATCTGCTTTGCTGCTGCTTCACATTTAGAATCTTCTAGTGTTGCGAAGATAGAAAGCTTACTACATTCCCTCTCCAACATATATGTCATTGTAACAGATCTAAAGTGTATATAGAGTAGCATCATAGTCATTACACAAAGTATAATACTAGTAGCAGCCTGGCAGATCGAAACAAAAAATGTTTTAATTCGAGTTAAGTTGCTGTAGAATATGATCCAAAAAACCAACTATCCTAGGTAACAACTTGATCATATAGCTAGAAAATCAAGGCGAGTTCTTACAATGGCCAAACTCAGTTTGGGATTACATGGTCACTTAATCTTATCTATTAAAAATTGAATCTAAAGATCGCTATTGATTGTAAAAAAAAAAAATGTATTGATATTTTAATATTTATAAATATTACTTTTACAAAATATCTGTCTCTTTTATCTCCTTCCTCCAGCTGATCCCACGAACGCTCCTCACCGCTACTTTTCTTCTGCACCCGATAAAATCCAGATAAACCAAAATCCTCTTCTTCTTCTTCTTCTTCTTCTTTTTTTATTTCAAAATTCATTCATTTTTTCTGAAGCGTTTAAAATTTATTGTTATATTTTTTCAAAAATTGGTTTTCGTTGTCATCGTGTAGTCCGCTCACGTCATCACTGTCGCCGGAGAATCATGCAACGTTGGTGATTTCTACGTCTTCTCTTCTAGTGTCTCAACCTTGCCATCGCTAGCGCCAGAAGCGGAGCACTCGCCGCTTCCTCTGCCGCTGTCGGCGAAACCAGAAAGGAGTGGAACGACACCGTCATATTCCACTCATCGGTGTTCTAGGACCTGATTTCCGATGGATACCTCTAACTAGAGTCGAAGTCGCTCTGCATGAACTCACCGGTAGGATGCGACGTCGCAAACGCCATCGGGATCTCGAAGAAGCAAGGGGAGCCGCTCGTGAAGTCTGACGAGGCTTACAGGATTTTGTTAGGTGACGAATCGTTCGACTTTGTCTTCTCCGACGGCGGTGGGATCAAGTGGTCGGCACGGCTGTCGAAGTTCATGCTGGAGATATGCCAAACACTGAGGCTGGCACATTTCACAATGTTCCATGTATTATCCCAAATATCATCTACCCTGAATGGTTAAAAGAAGGTGACAAGTAAGTAACAACAGAGTATCATCCCAAAATCATCTACCACAAATATCGCGACGTTCCATTTTCTCTTTCTCATTCAATTAGTGTTATCCCATGTTTGCTCTGGCGAGATGAGTAACAGCAAAGTGAAATGTGCTGGGGTAGTATGCGGCAAGGGCAAAAGAGAAAAAGAATAAATTATGGGAGGTTAAAAGAAACATTTGGTCAAGCTCTCCTCGTCTAAATATGATAAGTCACCATGGTTAATTACCACCTAAGTGTCCGCTAGATAACCAATTGTAACTTGACTTGCTTCACACTTTGTACTGTCTAACTTTTTTAGGTTCATTCCTCGTTTATGTTTATTTTTCTTCAATATGGAAAGAAAGAGTCAGTTGAAGAAAATGAAAGAGATTTCTGAAAGAAAACTTAAGAGACTTTTGGGGTTGAAACTTGTACAGCTGTATTTAATGGCATGACCGAAATTTTTTTTTTTTTTTCGAAAAAAGTTGTCTAATGGATGTGTCTATTTGGTATTTTTAGTATCCTTGGTTTTATTTGTTGGCCATTGAAGCAAATTGGCCTTTGTTTTGATTGAAGCACTGTCCGTTACTATTTGTGATTGTTGTTCTTCAGCCTTCACTTGTTGGTGGGTTGAGGTGTTGCTTGACGACAAGGAAGGGTGGGAGAGAAAGAGGGGCAGAGAGCAAGGGCTTAAGTAACTTCAATATTTATTTGACTAAAACGGTAAAACCTCGAATCAATCCCTCAAATTTATAACGAGGGACAAATTAGTCCCTTAGATTTAAAAAATTTCATATTAGTCCCCTAAATTTTATTAAAAGGATTAGTCTCTTCATCAAATTTTTGTCTGAATTGTTAATAGAAATGTTCATGTATTATATGAATTTACTTACGTATATTGTTAATTTTCACAGTGAATCAGAACTTGTCTCATTTTTCTATTCTGCACAAAATAAAAGTTAAAATCTGTCTTCTCAACAGAAAGACATGGTGAGATAATAGATGAAAAAAAAAGGTCTAAACAACTTTGTTTAAAGAAGTGAGACAAATTATAATCCATCATAAAAATTAACAATAAATATAAATACGTTAATATTACGCATAAGTAAGTTAACATGACATAACTTATACGACAATTATATAGAAGAACTAATATGTTCCCTTTTATAAAATTTAAGAGACTAATATGAAATTTTCTAAATCTGAGAGAGTAATTTATCTCCCATTATAAATCTGAGAGAGTGATTTGGAATTTTAATCTATTTATTTTTATTATAATATTGTCATGATCACATGGTCACAAACTCAATATTCCTCCACCCAAGAACTTGCCCAATCTAATGCCTTTTGTACAACCTAGCTTCTAGTCTAACTAAAAATTATACGTTAGTTAACTGAAAACAAGCCAATAGGTCCCTTTAAAAAAAAAAGAGGGCTAAGATTCTTAAATTTTTTTTTATTTGGTCCCGGTTTTTTACTAATTTGAATCTATTCATGTTATTGAACTGTTGTTGGGCCTATACTCAGTACTCTTGGGCCTAATCTGAATGAATACCGAAGTGGTCAAGTATTGTTCTGACAAAAACGTATTGGCCTGAAAGGTTGTCATGAATCTCACAAGTCCGAATTCAAATACACATTCTCCCTTTGGCCAAAAATAAAATAAAATACGAAGTCTCCCTCAGATTGTGTGCTTGCCAGAAAAATCTGACATTTGTGATCCCCATTGTGCTGAATATCTTTTAAGACCAAATAAAATAACGAGACACGTCATCAACATAGTTAAAGAGAAAAAAATAAAATATATTTATATATATAAACTAGTCGTTGGACCCGTACGATACATGTAGAGAGATAATACAAAATAGTTTGTTGATCATTATAAAAAATAAATGATAATTTATTTAAATATATTTTATTGAAAATCGAGTATATAAATTTATCTTAAAAGTAAGTTAATATTTAAATAATTAAATAATATAAATATGTAATTTTATTTTATATCTTATTTTGAATATCATGTTTATAAAGTTGAAAAAATCTCGATAGATAACTTACAACTAACAATAAAAAACCTATTTTATGAAAATTGTGCACATTTCAAAAGTTGGAATTGTTGAATAAGGAAAGAGAATAACTAAATAATTTTATTATATCATGAGTCACTTATAAGGAGGACAATGAGTATCCATAAGAAAAGGAACATGTTCCGCGCATCCTATCACTATTTAGAATTTTGTCTCTCATCCTTATCCCCATGTCCCCTATGGGTCCTTATTTCCCATTTCTCATAGGAATTTTGAATCCCTATGATATTCAAGGGTTTTATTATTAAATTTCAAAAAGAGAAAAACTTTAAAAATATTTTATAATTTGAAAAATAAATATCCATAATAACATATACTATTAATGAAACATAATCTAAATTAAAATTAAAATGCATACATAATGCAAATACAATAAAAATAATTCAAAAAATGAAGATGTGCTATCCTCGTTGCTATCCCGTTTAACAAGCGGGGACTTAGCACCATCGATTGTCCCTATGAAGACAAAATATGTCTTAACTCCTTTTCCCATTGTGGGTAATTCCCGCATGTATCCACTTTCAATTTTTTTATATCATCCCTAGTCGTTTATATTATTTAATTTATAAAAATATAAAAATATATTTTCTAATTAAAAAATAATAAATAAATTTAATTTATACAATTTCAATTAAACATCTTTTCCTTGTACATCCTTTTGATAAATTAAAATATCAATTTTAAAATATATGTTATAATTAATGTGTAATAATTAGTAAGAATATATATAATCTCAATTATTAGAGTAGCATATCAATTATAATATTATTTTGAATAAAAAATTAATATAATTATTTAATTTTTAAAATTACTAAATATTTTGTATCATTATCAAATAAGTGTAAATTGTGTAATTAAGTTTTTTAAAATATTTTAGTGTTGAAAAATTAAAGGTGTTTTTTTCAAAAAAATTATGGAATTAATGGATTGGAATATGCAAGTTGTAAAAAATTAAATAGAATATAATGATATAGGTAGATAGATAATTTTTTTATTATGATTTTCAAAAGTGCTAAATTTGAAGTTAGAAAAATTTCCCCTAATCCTATCATCATTTCAAATTTTGCCTCCATTCTCATTCACATCCCCGTCATGGGTCTCCATTCCTCATTCCACATGAAGATTTGAATCTTTATTGATATTTATGGGTTTATTACAAAAATTTAAAAATACTTTGAACTTTAAAATATAAATATCCATAATAACAAATACTACTAATGCAACATAAATATAATAGCTTTATTATTATTAATACTATAATTATATATATAATTTTTATGGTATAATATATTGAATTATAATTTTATTTATGTTATCTTTTATTTTTTATATTACTTTTGTTAATGATAGAGAGATATAAAGGTATTATTGGAAAAAATAATTGATAATTATAAGGTAAATTAAATTCAAAAACTTACTTTAAATATTAAGATTATGAAATGATGGGGTGTAATTTTTCTATGAATAACACATGAAATTGTTTTATGTAATGAGTCTTAAATATTAGTATTATATCAATTGTTATCATATTTAATTAAAAATAAATTATCATATTTGTATTATAATGAGTCTTAAATATTTGATTAAGAATAAATTTGGTAGAAATTAAATTTTGAAATATTATCATATCAAAATCAATCAATTAGTAATTCATTAACAAATTAACTTGCCCGTTTTCTTTAGAAAAAAAAATACTAATTTTAAAGCTTATTTATTTTAAAAATATTTTCTTTATAATTTTTTATATTAGCTTCATAATGTGAGACTATTAATGGTTCTTAATTTAATTGTAAATCATATTTATATTGACATGAGTTCTTTCTTAATGCAAATTGTAATTTTTAATGATTGTAATATTCAATTTTTTAATGATTGTAATATTTGATTTTGTTTCATATAAAAATAATTAATACGTAAATTGTAAATTAAGTTTAAAAAAAATCTTTAGACATAAAGATTAAGAAAGGGGGACCTAAATCACTATATAAATGACACGTGAAACCTAAATCATTATATGAATAACACGTGTAATAGTTTTCATGAAATGAGTCTGAAATATTAATATAGTAGATTTATAATCTATAATTATAACAATAATATAATTTGCATATAATATACAGTATTGTGTATATTTTTCAATTGAAATATATTATTGTTTAAATGAATGTCTCGCTAAAAAAAAAATGGTAAAATACTGGGCTTGTTATTTTTACAGAGATGCAAGTCACTTAGGACACTTTGTATTTTTAGAGCTGACTATTTACTTTGTTTAATTTTAGAAATAACAAATGCTTGCTTTCATTTCAATCTGAAATAGATTGATAGAACAAAAATGTTTCTCTATAAAATTATGAGATAAATTCATCTCTTTTCTATGATTAGCCTAATGAAATCCTTCATTAAGTATCAAACAAATTAAAATAGATAATCACGAATTGGTTCACTACCTTTTATTTTAGCCAAATGAATCCATTTGTCAGTTTGTTAGACTTGTTAATTATTAGTATTGTGATCCAAATATAATTAATAAATTTTTATTTTACACCTAAATCGGTGATTAAATATATATAGAGGGATTCAATGAGCAATAATAGTGGCCAAGTCTTACTTTATCCGATGTTACGGTTAGATGACAAATAAAGGAATCTCATGGATATAACAAAATCAAATCTAATAACAATGGATAAAAACTAAAACAAAAAGATTTGCCTCTAAAAGATCCTGCACGCCATAATTGCACAGTAAATATGAGATTTTTTTGTTGATCTGATCAAGACATTCTTCTTTTTTGTATATCACACAATTTTTTATTGTAATGGAGAATTTTTTTTGTTGATGTGATTAAGGCATTCCCTTTTTTTATTTTTTTCATATCACATGATTTTTTTTGTAACGGCACTATTAATATTTTAATCACCCAATACATTTATATCTAATCCATTTTTGAATGATTCTTAATTCTATATTTGTTTTCCATTCTTAAAGATTCTCATTTTTAATTATAAATCTTAATTTTAATGATTTGTAATCCCATAAATATATATTAATAGTTTTAATTTTATTGATTCACGTAATATTTAATGATAATAGATTTGATTTGATTAATAATTAATAATTTAATTGTAAATTAAGTAAAAAAATCTGTAGATATAAATGTTTAGAAAAGTGGACCCTAAATCACTATATGAATAACATGTGTACCTTAAAATTCTGTATGAAAGATATTTGTAATACTTTTCATGAAATAATTTTCAAATATTACAATAGTAGATGATGTATATTAAAAGAGAAAAGTTGGTAAATATACTAACTTGATATCTTTTTTTTTAATTATTAACTACTAACTTGATATCTTTCTCTTTATAATCATATCCTTTAACATGTATAATTTTTAATGTTTAAATATATTTCCGCCTACTATTTATGCGAATTTTTCCTCCATGGAAAGCAGACTTCTAATCTGACCAAATTTTTGCTGCGGCTTGCCAGTTGCCACCCTTTCAATTTCCATCAAATCATGGACGTAGTTTCTTTATTTTCTTTTTGTTTTTTCAAGTGCATGAATTTTGCAGACACCGAAGGAAAGTTTGGTTGCACTGTAATGCCTTTTGTCAGAGTCAAAAGGCCATTCATTTTCGTCAAACAAACAAATTAAAGTCGTTTCCGGTTTCCATCTTAGGAAAAAAAAAAAAAAAGAAGTAAAAAACAACGATTTTTCACAGTCAAACAAAGCCAACACTACAAGTCTACAACAGATGAACTCCGACACGCCAAGAGAAGAACATCACCAATCAGAGTCCTCTGATCTCCTCTGTCTTTCTCTCTGTGCGAGTGTCAGATTCGTCTCCACTCCACTGTCTCCCAAACACCAATGGCAGAAAAAGAACAACAAACCATAGTGATGTTCCCATTCATGGCACAAGGCCACATGATCCCATTCCTGGCGTTGGCCCTCCAACTCGAACAACGAAACCGTTACGACATCACCATAGTAAACACCTCCCTCAACATAAAAAAACTCAGATCCTCCCTCCCACCACACTCCTCCATCAGCCTCCTCGAGATCCCTTTCTCCAGCACCGACCATGGCCTCCCGCCAAACACCGAGAACACCGATGCCATCCCTTACAACCTCGTCATCAAACTCCTCGAAGCCTCCACTTCCCTCAGACAACCCTTCAAACACGTCATCCAAAACCTCCTCACCCGACACCAACACCAACGCCAGCTATTCATCATTGCCGACATCTTCTTAGGTTGGACTGCCAGCGTGGCAAAAGAGCTCGGCGTCCTCCATGTCATCTTCAGCGGTTGCGGCGGTTACGGCCTCGCCTGCTACTACTCCCTCTGGATGCACCTCCCTCACCGGCGCGTGCACTCACGCGAGTTCTATTTACCAGATTTTCCAGAAGCGCGTTCACTTCACGTGACGCAGTTACCAACCAACATAGCCGAAGCTGATGGAACTGATCCCTGGTCACTCTTCCAAAAGAAGAATCTCTCCGACTGGGTCAACTCGGACGGGTTCCTGTTCAACACGGTCCACGAGTTCGACTTGGTCGGACTCAACTACTTCGCCAGAGAGCTTCGCCGGCCGGCATGGCCGATCGGACCGGTTCTCCTCTCGACCGGAAACGGCTCACGAGGAAAAGGCGGCGGCATCAGCGCGGACCTTTGCAAAGGATGGCTTGACAAGAAAGCTTCGAATTCGGTTTTGTTCGTTTGCTTCGGATCGATGAACACGATCTCTTCTTCGCAGATGATGCAGTTAGGAATCGCCTTGGATCGTTGTGAGAAGAGTTTTGTTTGGGTCGTGAGGCCTCCGATTGGTTTCGACATAAACTCGGAGTTCAGAGCGGAACAGTGGTTACCTGAAGGGTTTACTGAGAAGGTTGTAGAATCTGGGAGAGGGTTGATCGTTCATGATTGGGCGCCGCAGGTGGAGATTCTGAAGCATGAGGCAGTGTCCGTGTTTCTGAGCCACTGCGGGTGGAACTCGGTGCTGGAATCGCTGAGTCACGGGGTGCCGATTCTGGGGTGGCCGATGGCGGCGGAGCAGTTCTTTAACTGTAAGTTTTTGGAGGAAGAGGTTGGGGTTTGCGTTGAGGTTGCGAGAGGGAAGAGTTGTGACGTTAGGTGGGAAGATTTGGTGCAGAAGATCGAGTTGGTTATGGGGGAGACGGAGAAAAGGGTTGAGATGAGGAAGAAAGCTGCTGAAGTCGGAGATATGATAAGGAATGCGGTAAGAGATGAAGGTGGGTTTAAGGGGTCATCGGTTAGGGCCATGGATGAGTTCTTATCTGCTGCTGCAGTCTTCTCCATGAAGGAGAAAACAAACGGAATTCAATGAATAAAATTATTTCTAGCAATCAGTTGTCCCCTTCATTAGGTGTGTGCTATGATTGCAGAGAGTACCAACATAATGTTTATGTACAATAAGGATCTATGGCATATGATTTATAATTTTATACCCAACCAACAGACTAGAGCTGTAGCCCGTGGCTTGCAAGAGAGATTTCCAATATTTGATTCAACATGGATGATGCGCATTTCAATTATTAAAATGTCAAAAATAGGTATACTGAAAAGTTAAGTTGAACAAGCAGAGTGGATGATGTTACTGCGGGTGCAGAGGTTACTCACTGTATCAGCGCTAATTTGCATTTACTATTGTACTGTACCGGATTTCTACAGTCATGGGGTCACGTGATTTAAGTTAAGTAAAAGCCAAAAATTAAATTATTTTATATAAGTCATTGATAAACTACACATACAATCTCATCCTATATAGTTACATCAACTTTACAAATAAAAAAATTAAGTAACAATGTAAAATTTACTTACATTGTCAAGCCATCGATGTTAATCTTTTCAAAATAACAAAATATACTTTTAAAGTTCATCTACAACTATTAATTTTATACTCATATATTATTAAATTTATTTTTTTTATTGAAATGTCATTGAAATTGTTTGTTTTTATTATAATTATCTTAAATATCATATAAAAAATGTAATGTAATTAACTAATATTATAAATTGGTACATGAAAATCAATATCAAAATAAATATGTATCTGATTTGTGCTAAAAAAAAAGGTGTCCAATTGTATAATTCAAAACTTTTCATAAACAAATGGGTTGTTACAAATTTTAAAAATTAAAATTTTT
>JAVHNL010000444.1:0-50000 GCA_031216105.1 Dalbergia cultrata | reverse complement strand
GCTATACGATTTGAGGACGTGACCGGGCCAAATACCATTATAAAGGTGAACACCATTTAGTTTGTAGAAATAAAACTTTTGTGCTCTGTGTTACACTCCTATTGAGTGTGATTTCTTTTCATTGTATTCATCCTGAGAGCATACATGATGTGGACATATACAGTACCTGCATGGACACATTATCAATTTTATTTTTATTTTTTTTGGTTTTGGGTTATGCTCTAAGCTTTGGTAGCTAAATTTTGCAGTACATGACAGATGGGGTTCTTCTACGTGAAACACTCAAAGACTCTGATCTAGACAAGTATAGGTATGAAATTATTAAGAACATTCACCCACCACTTTTATTTCTCATTGTTTATTTGCAATAAAAACAATGCTTCTGTTTGAAACTATTGCAGGGTTATTGTCATGGATGAAGCCCATGAAAGATCATTAAGCACAGATGTTCTTTTTGGAATATTGAAGAAAGTCGTAGCCCAACGTCGTGATTTCAAGCTGATTGTCACATCAGCAACTCTGAATGCACAAAAGTTTTCAAATTTCTTTGGAAGGTGAATGTCCTAAACTATTTTTGTTTCTCGTTATTCAACTTTTGTTTGGTTCAACCTAATTGGGGCATCCTTGCAGTGTACCAATTTTTCATATTCCTGGGAGAACATTTCCTGTGAATATTTTATGGAGTAAAACTCCATGTGAAGATTATGTTGAAGCTGCAGTGAAGCAGGCCATGACAATTCACATAACCAGTCCTCCAGGTGACATCCTTATCTTCATGACTGGCCAAGATGAGATTGAGGCAGCTTGCTATTCCCTTGCAGAAAGAATGGAGCAGATGATCTCATCTTCAAAGAAAGAAGTCCCTAAACTCCTGATTCTTCCCATTTATTCTCAGCTTCCTGCTGACTTGCAAGCTAAGATATTCCAGCGAGCTGAAGATGGAGCCCGTAAATGCATTGTTGCCACTAATATTGCAGAGACATCATTGACAGTAGATGGTATCTTCTATGTCATAGACACGGGGTATGGTAAAATGAAGGTGTATAACCCAAGGATGGGCATGGATGCTCTGCAGGTCTTCCCTGTCAGCCGAGCTGCTGCTGACCAGCGAGCTGGTCGAGCTGGGAGAACTGGTCCTGGTACATGTTATCGATTGTATACGGAGAGTGCCTACCTAAATGAAATGTTGCCCAGTCCCGTTCCAGAGATCCAGAGGACTAACCTTGGCAATGTGGTCTTGTTGCTGAAATCTCTCAAAGTTGAAAATTTACTTGACTTCGATTTCATGGACCCACCTCCACAAGATAATATTCTCAATTCTATGTACCAGTTGTGGGTGTTGGGTGCCCTTAACAATGTGGGGAGCTTAACTGATCTTGGCTGGAAAATGGTTGAGTTTCCACTGGATCCTCCGCTTGCCAAGATGCTTTTGACAGGTGAACAATTAGGTTGTGTTGAGGAGGTTTTGACAATTGTGTCCATGCTGTCGGTACCTTCTGTTTTCTTTAGACCGAAGGACCGAGCAGAGGAGAGTGATGCTGCACGTGAAAGGTTTTTTGTGCCAGAATCCGATCATTTAACCCTATACAATGTTTATCAGCAATGGAAACAGCATGATTACAGAGGTGATTGGTGCAATGATCATTTTTTGCATGTTAAAGGTCTAAGAAAGGCTAGAGAGGTGAGATCCCAGTTGCTTGACATTCTCAAGACTCTGAAGATTCCTTTAACCTCATGTTGGCCCGATACAGACATTGTCAGAAAAGCAATTTGTTCTGCATACTTCCACAATGCAGCAAGATTAAAGGGTGTGGGGGAGTACGTCAACTGCCGGAATGGGATGCCATGCCATCTACACCCCAGTAGTGCCCTCTTTGGCATGGGTGCAACCCCTGAGTATGTCGTTTATCATGAGTTAATCTTGACCACGAAGGAGTATATGCAGTGTGCTACAGCAGTGGAGCCCCAGTGGTTGGCGGAGCTGGGACCCATGTTTTTCTCTGTTAAGGACTCTGATACATCATTGCTAGAGCATAAGAAGAGACAGAAACAAGAGAAAACAGCCATGGAGGAGGAGATGGAGAATTTGAAGAAGGTGCAAGCAGAGTTTGAGAAAGAACAGAAACTGAAGGAGAAGGAAAAGATGGCTAAGCAACAACAGCAAATCTCGATGCCAGGTTTGCGAAAGGGTTCTTCCACATTTTTGAGACCAAAGAAACTTGGTTTGTAAATTATGTTGTATAATACTTGAAGTATTTGTTTATAGGCTCGCCGGAGTGTAAAAGGAAAATGGGAAGAAAAAAAAATGTCCTACATTCTAAACTTCTAATTGTAACAAGTCGGTATGAATTGTTGATATAAATTTGAATTATTGAATGTACTGTGGCTACCTACAGCCCCACGTGTTACTTATACGAACTCTGGTTGATGTACGCTCATATTTGGTTTTACTTTTTCTATCTTGCCTTTTCCACTGTTACGTTGTAATCACTGGGCTTTAAAAAATATTTTTTGTGGAAGATTCAATGAACATTATATCTCCCTTTTTATCTTTGTCGTCAAGACGAGAGTGCATTGCAAGTGACGCAGTTATGAAGTGTAGTTTTATGGTGCTCTCGGTGTCGTCGGCATCCCGTGATAGGCTTAGACTAGTTTAATTCCTTCGATTAGGAGGAATCAACGGATATGAGGAGGCTAACATCGTCAATTTGGCAGATGGCGAATTATGATTGGAATAATGAATTTGTTTCGTTGGGTCTGTTGACTTTGTTAGAACTAATATTTGACCAATATTTTAGCCTAGCCGCCTTACGGAACCTGTAGTGTGTTGATAATCATGACAGGAAGTAAGCTGTTCAAAGACGCCAATAGGGGGGGTTGGTTGCTTCAAAATTGAATCTGCTAGGGGCGTAGCAGCAAATAAATACTCTGAAATGGCAAAGAAAAAAAGTTTTGATTCGAAGCACGAGGGGGAGGTTGGTAACCATTCCACCAGTACTGATTGAAACCCCTTTTTTTCTGGCTTTTCACATGCCTTGAGTGAATCAAAAGTGATTTTGAATTTACTTTGATAGTGGTAGTTATCTTTGTAATCCTGATTCACAAGAACTTGCAGGGCAGAGGTGTCTGCTGGCAGTCTGTTTTGCCCAGTATTATTAAATACAAGCTCTATTGGCTTCCAGAAAAGAACATGAACATGAGAAAAAGACAAGATTTTTCTGTTTCTTTATATTGGCAATAATCAAAAGAAAAGTGGGAAGAATCCTGATTCATCAACATGATATGGAAAAAATGACAGGCATCGACCATACACCATAGAATTTGCCTTTCTTTTCCTTGCTAAGTCATCAAAAGCTGAAACTGCATTCTCATTGAAGCAGTCCTAGCATAATAACATTATCAACAGTTCTGCTTACAGCATCTAAATTGCTAACATGAAGGGGAATGCATCAAACAGCCTTAGAAATATACACAGTAGCACATGAGAGAGCACGAAGACAATGATATTGTATTAAATTTAGAAACAATCCTACTCCAAAGAAATTTCCCTAAACATCCATATGGTAATTTAGCTAGTCCAACAATTGACACATTTACAGGAATCCCCGACATATTTATTGGTATTGAAATGGGGTAATCAATAGAACAAAATTCATGCTTCAGTTCTTCCTGTGCTGTGAATTGATGATTGTCAACGTTAAGATTATATTTTTCAACCTCAAACTTCATAAATACTAGTACAGAAGTCACCCAGCTGAGTAACAAGTTTACGGATTTGAGTAATTCCTGTAAAGAGGATGAAACAAATACAGCACAAAAGTCAGGCTTACATAGGATAACTTCAAAGCATAATTTAAGAGAAGAATAACACTTACAATTGTTGCCGAGTCACCAGTTCCATTAACTTATGCTCCGAAGTACTGGATCATTTCATCATCGCCCAAGAAATCATCTAAAAGGAACGGTGGACTGTTGAGTCCTTCAAAATCTAATGCCATGCTACTAATTGGTGATCCGAAGAAAGAATGATCTATAGGTCTGTCAAGCTCATTTTGGAATGTATCTCTACCAAAATATTGCAAGTCTCCTGGTATTTCATCCCCTTTCATATTATGTACTGGTGGCAGAGACGCTGCATCATTCTCTGGTCTGATTGGTTCATTGTTTCCAGGCTGCAGCTGCTGCCCATCATGACTAGGCCCATATCCTGTTACTGGATTATAGAGATTATGGGTAGTTTCATGATGCATGTCAGGGTTTTGCACCTCAGGATAGTGCAATTGCCTTCCACTCATAAATACGCTCTCTGGGTCTAAATTGTTTGGATGCAGATAAGAGTAATGGTCATATTCAGGAGCTGGCACCTCAAGTCCTTTTTCCAGTGGTCTCAAAGAAGGATCTCTCTCACTGCCTCGTTCATTTCCATGAATCTGGAGTCCAACTACCTGTGGTTCTGTCTGGTTCATACTGAGCGGATTGCTTCTTGGCTCAACATGTAAAATTTCATTGTTAGATTGTGGTGGTAGTTTGTCAATGGTGTTTGACCTCACACGAGGCCTTTTTCTCCTGGGTTGTTTCCCAGCTTGATCTTTATCCTGGACAGAATTCCCGTGCAAGTTATCTGATGGTTCAGCATCCGTTAACTGAGTTCTCCTATCTTCTTTAGAAGAAACAGAACCAACACCATCATCGGGACCATCAACGTCATAATTGCTGTCACTACTAGCAGCAGCTTGCTTATTTTCAACAGGGGCACCAGTCGGCATGTCAGTTACTCCAGACGTACCATTGTCAGTACTAGGCTGCCTAATGATAGCTTCTTCTCGACTTAATACCCCCAACCAAATTGCACTTTCCTTTGCTGTCATCTTGTCCTGCAAGCATTTTGACTGACGGACATGCCTCCTTATTTTTGCAATATTAGGTGACATGTGCTTTATAACAGCGGTTAGCACTCCCACTTTCCACATCTTTTTCAAATCATGTGGCTTCTTATAAGGAGGACCCTGACCATAGGGCAAGTTCAACTGTACCCACCAATCTTCATTCCCAGTTGGCCACCAAGGTGGGGGAGCACCCTTTTCCAATGGATACTTCCTCTGAGGAGGATCACAATGTTGCATCAAAGAAGATAAGAGTGACCCAAGCGTTGCATCTTGCAGGTCTTGGAGAGTGCTCTGAGAGTTCCCATTTCGGCTGTTATCAGCCTCACTCAGAGCAAGGCACTCCGCTTCATACTTGGCTATGGCTGCAGGGCCATTCTTATCAAACTTCACCTTCTCTTTCCACCAAGCTCTAATGTTATCAGAGGAACCACTAACTGGTTTTCCCTTTTCAGGAATGATTCCATACACAAATCCACGAGCTTGGCAGACTTCCATAAGCTTCAGCATATACTTGAGAATTCCATCTTGTGCTCTAGACATTTTCTTCCTACGAGCTTGATCACTGGTCTGCCTTGGCTTTTGCTTCTCTGCAGCTTGCTGTGCTGCAATCTTCTGTTTTTCCTTAAGCCTTTTGAGTTTGATACGATCCTTCCACATCCGCCTCTCCAACTCCTCTGCTTCGATCTCTTCATCACTGACATCTTTCTCCGCTATATTATGGCATCTAATGTCATCAACATCTATATCTGAACTGTAGTTCAACATTTCACAATTTATCAGAAGATGTTGCAAGTTTTTCTATAATTTGTTGAAGAATAACCAATTAATAACAAACAATCAAAATTCCATTCGCTTATCAATTCTGTAACATTCCTCGGGAAACCAGACATTGGAACAGCCATTGTTTTTATTCTAGCAACATTAAAGTCCCCAATTGATCACCCACAACCTTCAGATAATATACCCTCCTCAGTGAAATTATTGCACGGTAACTGAATCCTACATGCTATATCATATTGATAACTCTCAAACTGTTGGACACTTCAATAAGATGAATCTAAACAACCCATGAACTGATATCCTATACCCAACTAAGGTTGAAGAAAGCTAATATGGATTTAGAGACCAAAACTATAATATACAGCATTAAAACAGAGAAACCCCCCCTCCCCCCAAAACAGAAAAAAAAAAGGTCTAATTTTTCAAAAACAAAAGAAAAATAAATACTTGCACGAAAATTGAAGTTGTGAAAATAATTAAAAACTTTGGAGACATACCAAACGTCAGCTCCAATTTCGTCAATTTCGCCCATCTATGATTGATTGGAGGGACAGGGTAGCCGAATTTTGCAGATTGCAAAGCACCAAAAAAGATTGAGTCTTTCGATTGGATTTGGGTACCCTTTTGCCTTTTGATTATTGATGAGGAATAGGACGATAGCAAATTCACCAAAAACAATAAGAACCCAAAAAGGGTTTTGCTTTTTGCCCCGAAATTGAATGTTATGCTCAGCTAAGATTTTAGGATTAGAAAAGGAGAGAGAGAGAGAGAGAGGAAAGAGATGACAAATTTAGCTCAAAGTGTGCCATTCAATGTCTCTGGATCCCCTGTGTTGCGCCTACTTTTGTATACTCTGCATCCTACCCCTCCCTTAAAGTTAGTATTATTATTCCCTTTTGGTCTCTTTGGTACCCTATTAATCGTATTAGGCTATTAGCATATTTAAATCAAAACGGTAAAATCCCTTTTTACTTATGTACATGAATCATTTTTCTGGCACAGTCATATCTGAAACAAAATATAAGGTTTATTTATTTATTTATCTGGCAGAAAATGGACATTAATTCTTTTTCTTCCCTGTTGAACCTTAGATTCTTCCCATCAACAGCCAGGTAAATTAATTTCGAAAATATTGGTTTTTTAAAATTAAATATGGAACTAGTACTGAAACATGTATATTCAATTTACTACATAAGTAAGAAACTAAAGCACGTCAAAGAATAGGAAAAAGAAACTAAAGAAAATTGTAAAATAGAAATAGAAAAATAATGAAAACGTAATCTAGAGGGATGCAATAAAATCTAAAAATACCATCTTTAAATCAACGTAAGTAAGAGGTATACAATAGTAATGTATTTAGCATCTTAGTGAAAATAAAAATGTATTTAGACAGATTAACGTTTAGATGCATTTGTCAATTTTTAATATTCCTTTTTCCTTATTTTATTTTCTGTTTTCTCACTTAAATTTTATTATATTAAATATATTTAAAAATTTCAGCCAATAATAAAAACTGGTTCAATTTTAGATAAAGAAAAAAAAGCCAATTACTTTGAGTCGTCTACCAGTCTATGTAAAACGGTTATTATTATCGCTACAAGGTTACCGGTAGATGAGATTGTTATCTGTACCGTAACGCTGGTTTGCACAAAGTAAAACTCAAGATATGATATATGAATTTAAACAACCCTAAATTTGTCAAATTTGATTGGTAAGCGGCAGTGGGCTTTCGTGTTCACTTTTGTATATCTTTAATTTGGGATTTTTCTAAAAATTACATTTCATCTTATATAAATATGAAGTCAACAATCGCCTGACTTATCTATGGTTTCCTTGAAATTCGTAGTGTGCAAAGCATTTGTCATGCAAGTATGTCTAAGCAAATCAATCTGTAATCTTTATAGTCATCAGGCAAATTACAAATTTATAATATGGATAAATCGCAAAGTAGCATTAAATATAGTAATGGTAAATAATAATGATCCATTATTTAACCATATGTTGTTACATCATTTAAAAATTTTAGTATGATCAAACTTTTTTAATGATATAGCAACATATAGTACATATTATCAATATGGATTAAGGTTAAACTCCATAGAATTTAACATACACACCACATAAGTGTATACTATATATATCAATATTACTACGTTTATGATCTTCACCTGACAATTTCGCCTTTCATGGCAAGAGATAAGGCACCTAGGTTGCCCTCATTCTCCACTTGAACACCAGGCATGATCACAGCTCTACTCCCTACAAACCCGTCTTCTCCTATTTTGATTTCCCCAAACTTCACCATCCCTCCTTCACCTTCATATATGTGTCCAAATAGCAAGGCTTCTCTTCCCACACTACCCCCTTTCTCAATCTTCACCATCTCAGGGTTTAACAAAGTTCCCGCGCTATCAACATAAGCAGCACCATCCATATCTATGTTTGCACCCATCATCTTCATCCACAACACAAACAAAAATGACCCACTTGCCATGTCCATAAAATAGTCTCCAACCAAAGTCCTAATGGCCTGCCATGTGCTATCCATGGTGATCCTTATGCTCCATAGAGGCACTGTCTCACCAGCTTTCTTTCTTCCAATAAGAACCCATTTAGCTATAACACAAGCCAGTGCAGCCATAACACCTGAGAGAACCCAAAACATTGGAAGCAACCAATGTAGTGGGAGTTTCTTGGCACTCTTTAGGTAAACAACAAAGTTCAAAGGAGCAAAAACAGCTAAACCAACCACAGCATATGGCAAAACCGTTTGTAGCAAGGGTTGAGTGAAGAGTAGTGAGAAGGTCTGGTACCATGTTCTAGCCAATGTCACTTTTTGTGGCTTTTTTTTAGGCAATGATACTGATGTTGCCATTGGACAACATGAGAGGTCAACCTTCACATTGGATTGCTCAATAAGGTTCCTCCAAGGTTCTGGGAGTGGTTGCCTATTACGCACATGCTGGCAAATCTCATAGATCAATGAGCGGCCATGATCAATTGAGGCACTTTGGGTGTTAGAAGTAGCAGGAATAACATCCAACTCATGGCTTTTGAGGTAAGGATTAAACTCAAGCATATCTGATTCTTCCCTAGAAAGGTTCTCACTAATATTGACCTCTCCAACATCAATGTAAGGGAACTCATTTTCATCCCATGGTTTAGTGCAATCTAGTGCAATGTCACGTGTGGCTTCATCATTTGGCACTGGCTTAAGTTGCAATTGGAAAACATAACGAACTCCACCTGGTGAACTCACACGTTTTTGGAAATCATTAGCAAGGAAAAGCAAAGGGCGTGTGTCATTTTCATACCTAGGAATTGCACCTGTCTCTGGTGGAAGAATCCCAGTTGGCTTAACCTCACCCGTGTCCTCACTGATACTTTTGTCATGAGGTCTTAACTTGAACTTCACATACATTTCCTGTCCATCTGTGAAGCGCATGAGCCTGCAAATGTTGGAGAAATAATGCAATTCAGCATATGAGTTGGCATTTCTAAGGGAAGTCCACACTGCTTCACGAACATGTGGGGAATCCTTGACTAGTTCTTCCCTTGCAGCAAGTCCACACACAAGCCAGCTTGCAAAATCAGCCAAAGTTCGCGCATAGAATGCCTTCCCAGTTTTTAGTGTCAAGTCAATGAGAGCATGGCTAGAACTAGATTCATCAGAGAGTATCCTCAAAGATGCACCACGTGCATCAATCCTTGCATCATCATCAGCACTTAGACTGTTACTGTGCCTGATCATCACAGGGTAGCTCTTTCCAGGGTGAAAGATCTTGTGTATTGGAATGCCATCAATTTTGTCATATATTTTCAGGTACCCTTTTCCGCTAACACCAATGCGGTGGAAGTATCTTGCTTTAGCATTCATTGTTGTGGCAGCTAAATTTGCTGCCAGGTTACTAACTACTTTCTTGTAAGCCATGTCCATCTCCTCTATCCTTTCATCTAGACCATTTGTGGAGTTTCTCATAAGAACTCGGGTTTGAGATCCAATGTACATGCTACCTTCATGGAGTATGGAATTCATTGGAGCAATAGAAAGTGCACCAAGAATGACATTCTTTTCAACAAGAGAACCAGGGAGGATTAGGCTTTGACTTCCGACAACTGAATTATCTTGAACCTCTATTTTTCCACAAGTGTATCCATTGGAGTAATGGAAACCAGTGACTATTCGGCTAAAATCACCAAGATGGACACCATCACCAATTGAGATTAACTCTGGGTTTGAAACTGGGTTAATGGCTCTAATGGAACAATACTTCCCAATTTTTGCTCCCAAGAGGCGTAAATATACACAAAAGGCTTCTGTTCCCGTGAGGAGTTTTGCAAATCTAAGATGACAAGAAATACTCAATTGATTTCTAAGCCATGTTTTGAAGTGTGGTTGCTTTTGACCAGATATCATGAGGAGACGAGTCAAAACACATGTAAGAAAGCTGAGTATGAGACCATGAAGCAAGTAGGCGCATGCCAATGTAATGGTAAAGGTAATGGCACTTGATGGGATATCAGAAAACATGGTAGCATATGCAACAATGGTAAAAGGGATCCAGTGAAAGGCCCCACCTATGCAAACAAAGGAAAAGTATTGGAATGATGCATGTTTCTGGAAGAGCCATATATATATGAAGTAAGCAATGGCTGCAGCCAAGGAGCTGACAAAGCCAACAAGGTAGATCCCCATCAAGTGGTAGATAGCATTAGATTGAGTTCTATTGGTAGTAACAAGTAACTCTGCATTCTGGAAAAAAGAAAAAACAATGAAAAGTCGTGAATTAATAGTTAAAGCTATGATTGTTATTTATCGTTAGTCTAATGCCACAAGCATTTTTGTGGAATGATGTAGTTTTGATTAGTCAAGAATGACAATGCATAAACCTAACAGAAGTTAAAGAAATAATATTATCAAAAAAAATAAAATCTATTATTTGAAACATACATGAATAACTCATAAAATATTTTGGTAAGAATAGTGCTACTAAGAACTAACCTCTTTAACTTTATTAAGCTTAGCAGGTTTAAGCACATGTTGGCCTCCTTCAACCTTCTGCAGGGGTTGTACCTCAGCACCTTCTTTAATAACACTCCCCTTTTGAATAACAGCATAAGGTCCAATGGAAGAATTTTTTCCAATCCTAATAGGACTGAAACTTAGAAGACCATTCTTCACCTCATGACTTTGAACCAAAACCCCTTCAGCAATGACAGCTTCATCTCCAATTGAAACTAGAGAAGGATCTGTGATGTCAATTGTGTTAAGCAAAACTGAGGGCCCAATTCTTGCACCAAGCATCTTAAACCAGTGCTTAAGAAACACCGTTCCTTTGAGGTGTACTGCCATAACTTTAGAAGAAATTTCCTGAGTTTTATAGAGTGCCCACCACTTGACAAAATCCATTGAATATATGGAGATTTCAGGAGTAAGGGCATAATTTGGCCTCAAGAAAGAATTTCCCAAAAATGAAATGCAAATGCAAGTAGAAGCAATGCATAAGATCCAAGAAAGGGGTGCCAAAGTTAGTGAAATCAAGTAGCTTGACCATGGAATTCTATCCACTGATTCACTGACATTTGGGTTGAAACTTAGAAAAGCAGTGATGGATAGATAAGCAGGAAATGTCAACATGAAAGTAATATAAAGAAGTGCTAGAAGCTGAAGTAAATGAATACCCCATTTGCAAGACTTGGAGGCATCCACAACCAATTCAATATAATCTATTTCAGCTTCTGAAGCGTGGGATGGATTGCTCAAAAGTTGAGGTTGAGACTTCAATAGAAGATTTTCTAAGAAGTTAGCCAGTTCTTGAATGGAAGATGCAGTGAAAACATCTATAGCTGCAATTGGAGCTCCTAGAAAATTTGAGAGTTTTTGTGTTGCTTTAACCACACCAATCGAGTCAACTCCATAAGATGTTATGTTGTCTGTGACTGAGATGTCACTAACTGGGATTCCAGCCTGCTCAGAAATAAGCTTTTTCAAGAATTCCACTATTTCCTTGTTGCTTATTCTTAGACTAGTTTCAGGATTACTTCTTACGAGATGAGCCCGGGGTGTTTTTCCTTCCTTGCATGTTCCTGTAGTAAATGACCTTACCAATGTTTTCTTTGTCAAAATAGGTTGTGGAACCAAGTTCAATGTCCCATCTGCAAACTGTTTGAGACATTCAAACCTCTTGATTTTTCCTGATGTTGTTTTGCTCATGGTTCTAGGCTTGATCAACTTGACGGAAGCAACATTGACTCCATGTTCCTCAGCCACATGATTTTGAATATGCTCAATCACATCCTTGCTAATCGATTTACCATCCCTCACTTCTGCAATCACAACTAAGCCAACGTGGTCAGAACCATCTGGCAAGGCAATCCCTTTCGTAGATAAAATTTCCTCGGAGACACCAATGACAGCACAACACCCGGGACGAAGAACCTCAGAAGAATTCTCAACTGTCTTTTCAACATCTGATGAGTAGATATTTCTTCCATTAACAATAATCAGATCCTTGATTCTACCTGTGATGAATAGCTTTCTATCTATTATTCTTCCGAGGTCTCCAGTTCTTGTGTAGATTTTTCCAGGATGGTTTTGAAGCTCATTCCTGAAAGTTTTCTGACTTAATTCTTCTTTTCCCCAGTAACCTATTCCTGCACTTGGACTACTTAACCATATTTCTCCCTCCTTTCCATCTTCATGGAGCTCTTCATCACTTTCTGGATCAACTATTCTGATATCGATATCTGCATCTCCTAGATGAATATATCCACAACAGATTCTTCCCTGCCAGTCAACAATAATAGGATTACCTTCTCCAAATGCACAGCTTACAAACACACAATTTTCTGCTAAGCCATATCCTGGAGCCATGACCTTTTGGGATAAGCCAAAAGGACCAGTTAGCTCTAGAAATCTTTTGAGAGTCTTCTGTCTCACTGGTTCAGCAGCAACCATAAGAAAAACCATGGAGGAAAGGTCTAACTTGTGGAGCTTATCTTTGTCAGACTCTAACCTTCGGACCACCAACTCAAAAGCAAAGTTGGGGCCAGCACTGTGAGTTGCTTGATACTTGCTCATGGTTTCAAGCCATAAGAGTGGCTTCTTGATAAATGTCATTGGTGAAAACAAAACTGCAGATCCACCACTAACAAGTGCTGTAAAAAGTCCCCCAATTAGCCCCATGTCATGATACTGTGGAAGCCAGCTTACTAGCATTGTCCTTGAGGTGCTTTTGTATCTACTTCTCATCAACTTGACATTGTGAATAAGCCCTCCGTGAGTAATCATCACTCCTTTAGCATCACCAGTTGAACCTGAGGTGAATTGCAAGAAACATATATCACCAGGCTGAGGTTCACATTGGACATCAAGATCATCAATAGCCAAATTTTTTGAGCTATTGATCCATTTATCAGTGTATAGCCATGGAAGATTTGGCCATCGAGCTGAAGATTTCCCATCTTTTCCAGTTAATGTGATTAGAGTTTTCAAAAAACCGGCACGCACCGCTGAGTGATAAGCTACGGTTGATAAAATTGCTACTATGCCGCATGACTTTGCAATGTTCTCAATCTTGATAAGTGCTTGTCCACCTTTTTGCATGGGATCTGGTGGAAGAACGGGGACTGGTATAACTTTAGCCCTAAGGCATCCAAAGAAGGCATCGGCGAAATCTAGACCAGGGACATAGACTAGAAGAACCTTGTCACCAGGCCCGATGATTGGCTTTTGGCATGTTAAGAGTTTCTGAGCAATGCAAGAAGCATTTGAATGTTGTTCTGCGTAGGTCCTCTTGCATACCACTGTCCCTTCTTCATTAATCCAAGAATAAAGAGTTCTGCTGTGATTGATTGGATGAGTTCCCCAGTGCTTTAAATAGCTATTCAAAGTGGGCAAATTGGGAAATTGCACTCCAGGCAATTCACCCAGTTCTGTAGGCTCCTTTTTCTGGAACTCAGTTTGGAATGGAAACAAACTCTGCATAGAACATGATTCTAGTTAGTGCATGTCAATTGGGAAAACATGACCCTCTAAAGTACTTAAATGAATGGTTCAATTAAAGTACATAAATGATAAATTACCTTAGTGTAAGGAAACTTTGGCAAATCACTGCTAGTTGCAAAGTTCTTGCACATCAGAGCCATGGCATAAGATGAATTTCTCTCTGTGAGCTCAAAAGCCATAAGCCCACCAACATAATAAGTATTCCTTGAACCTTGAAGTTCTGATTCCAGCTTTTCATAGAAACCGTTTTTCATATCTGCACTCAGACTTCAGAGTTTAGAACTCTTACTTGAAAGTGGAAAATGGAATTAAAAAAAATTCAGAAATACCTTGGCTGTTAACATGAGGAAAATACTTGAAGCGACGTTGAAGAATGAAATTCTCAACTTCTCCTCCCATGGCTTCAGCTGCTTTGATTGCAAGCTCAGTGACAGTTGGTCCCTTAATATCAACAGAGTTGCCATAGGACCAGAACAAGAATATATTAGTGTCAGCATAAAATTTCTGCATTGCAACAGGATTACCAATGGTGCTGGGATCTTCCATATATTCACCAAAGTAAAAGAACCCAACAGGAAGGTGTTCAAGCCCTTTTATCTTTAGAACAATGGTGTAGTAGTCAACTGTCTCTACTTTGCTGAACAACTCCTTTTCAAGATCACTTGCATCCATTACTTCTGCATCACACTCTGCCACAAGACTTAATTTCTTAGGTATCTGGATGGAGAAAACAGCAAAAACAATTTGTAAAATATGGAGCAGTGAGGAGTCTACATACCTGTGCTATCTGAAGGCACTGATCTGTAAGTTCTTCCATATTTTAATGGAAAGTTACCAGAGATTATGATCTTATCAAATTCCATAGTTTCATCTTCATTTAAGGTCTTGACATTAGCCGTGACACTGTCAGAGCTACGCCTGATTGCCAAAACTTCAGTGTTGCAGTGAAGTTTTATGGGAAGTGATTCTGCAATCTTCTGCCAAAGACTTGTATATCCACCTTTGAATCGTCTAATTTTTCCGGCCATGGACGTTCTGGTAAATTCATGAATGTAGGCATATGGCAAGTCTTGAACAAATCCAAATCCTGATGCAGTGTAACCATAAGCCACAGATTTAGGAAGGGATTTGAGCCCATGCTGCTCAAGATACACTAGAGTTAAGTCTGAAGCAACTTCACTAACAGCATGGACCCCAAAACGACCTGAATTCTTCACCTTTTCCTGTCAGTAGCACAAGGAGAATCAACGGCATTAAATTTCCAAGTCATAGGAACTAAGGATTTTCTGTGTCAATGGAAGACTAAACAGTAGACTTACTTGGATATCCAATGTAAGTGTCATAACAGATACATAATCGTCAGCAACTTTAACGTCTTCATACTTCCCAGAAGAAGGGTCAATGACAGCAAGCTTGTGGGAATCCATTTCCTCTAGTGCTGAGCCTGTCTCTTTTGCTAGGTGAAATATGACTGGAGCACTGCTTGCAGCAAGCACTTGTCCACCCAGATCATATATTTTTCCTGCATAAACATGTATAGTAAAAAACCAATTCATAGTCCATTGAACCAACCAGAGAGTGCTATTAAGAATTAAAATGTACCTTCAATTTCTACTGATTCACACATGCCAGCAACTGTGTCATGTTTTTCCAAGACTGTGATATTGTTATAACCAAGCCTGGATAGTGCATAAGCAGCTGATAAGCCACTTGGACCGGCACCAACTATTCCAATTCTTGTGCTTAATGGCAAGGAAGGATGTAGCTTGGAGAATTGGTCATCTATTGATATTTTCAGATCCATCTCTTAAGTCCTCAACTGCAATCTGTGTGGAAGCAAGCTGTTGAGATCAGTTTTGGAAACTGCATTCAACTTTAGATGCATTTATTTGCATACATCATCCAAGCTCTAGGAGCAATGTTTAATCCAACAGTAAAGAAAGATAAATTTCATAGCCCATGCTTAGAGGCTCTCTCTTCTGACAGTATGAAGAGCCAGGACTTCATGGACTTGACGATACAATTAGGACATAACACAATAAGTCAATAACCAAGGAAATCACAAAACTGACTTTTGAGAAACTCAAAAAAGATTTAATATGAAGCTCAAATCTATTCAAACTATCCCAAGCTGAAGTAGTACAGAGTTGTCTTTAAATATTTCAAATAACATAAACAATGTCCAGATTAGCTGAAATAGGTAAAGAGCGCTTTTCTAAACGAGGTGTCTTCTTTCATCATGGGAAGTAGCTAAATTCAGAAAAGACAATCCTTACCAGTCTTTTTTAATCATTTGTCATCAACAAATTGTAGAAACATTTCTATAAGGAGAGTATTAGTTAACCGACAGATACCTTAAAGATGAGAAGGATGCAGTGTATTATCAATGTTGATGAGGACTTGTCAACGTTGAATCACATTGCATACATCACTTGCTGTAACTGCAATGTCAATGTCAGCATAAACTCGTAAACTTGATGTTGAAAACACATGAAATAGAGTTCCTTCAACACATTTACATTGTTGGAAAATATCACATAGATTCTTATACGAAAGATGAAACAAGTTGATGATTTGATCATCAGGCATGAGCATCATGAGTGAAGGCAGAAATGGTTATAAACAAGAAAGAAACAAAGAGGGTAGAAGAGAAGACAAGTAGTTATAGCTACCTCAGTGATGATAACACATTCAGTTCTCTGCCAAATGGCAAGTTAGGTAAGAGTGAAAACTTTAAATAGGAGAGGATGTGTTGCTCCAGTTATACGAATAATGAAGATGGTGATCTCACTGATGTTAATTTATAGAGAAAATTTTAGTTGGACTTTTAAATAATTTTAACGATGAGTATATTTAAATTATGCCTATAGTATTCAATAAGAATTTGAGTCTCTAGCTAGGATAAGTTAAAGTCATGCATAACTAAGGTTGAAAGAGAGCCTCCAAAACTTCATGAACTAGACACCAGGCCTCGATGACTACGAGAATTACATGGTCTCTGTCCAAACATGCCAACTTAGGATTAGGATATAGTATATTCTCTTGGAAGAATCGGTCTGACATATGCCGACTATTTGAGATCACCCTTGTGCTTTTAATTAATAACTCAGAATTGAATCTCGCACAAAGTAATTTCAGAAAATAACATCAAAGCGATACGTTTATTACACGAAAGGTGATGAACTTTGGTCATGATTTTCAAGATTCGAATCATCAAGAAACTACATCCTATATTATACATAGTATAATCTGATGGAACTTCGGAAGTTTCAAAGCCCATGATCATGATGAAGTGTCCATTTTTTTTGTCTTTTCTGGTTTAAACTTCAAATAATTTTGCATTTAATCGATACATATTATAACTTCAGTTCAGGTGCGGGCGCATGTTCGTATCTGTGTGTGGCTGCCTATATTTCAAGATTTCGAGCGGCGAACCTGACTGAAGATAATCTTATCTCTGGATTCATCGGTTGGGTTTAAGTTGGATTCTTGGGATTATTCCTAAGCAATTTAGCATATTCTTGAATATGAATATTTTCTTTAACATTTGAAACTGACATTCTAGGCGTAAGATAATACTATAATATTACACTAGCTATGTGCTAATATACTTTTGCATAAATGATAGTTCAATTTTAACTATAGAATACTATTAGTATATTTTTCTTTTCTAAATTATTCTTTAATCATGCGTTTTATTACTAAAATTGTTAAAGTCAAATAATAATTATGCTAAAAGTCATATAAAAAATGGTTTATAATTAATTGATATTGTAAAATTGTACATGAACGATATATCATAATTAAACTCGTGTTATATATATATAAAAGTGATGATCTATTTATTCTAGAAGTAAATCTTGCACACTTAATCAATTCTACAACTCTTTATCAACATCAAATATAATCAATCTGACCGTTGACTTATGTCATATTATACTAATGATCAAACATTCCAAATTTTAGAAAAATTAGATAACAATAGCCATGTAATCTATTAATTAATATTTACTTTTATTTTAAAAATAAAATGAAATGATGAATTATCAAATCATTTTCAAATTGTATAAAATTTTATATACTTGATCTACTTGGAACTTTAAATTTAATAGTTGGATTGATGTAATTTTATGTCCAAAAAAATTATTAGATGGAGTAAATATGTCAATACTTATTTTTAGAATAAATAGATCCTCATTTATATATATATATATATATATAACCACTCTATTTTGGCTATCGTCACTTCAACTCACTCATATTTTATTAAATTTTCTTAATATATTCTTTGTACTCACTTTCATGATTAAGTTAATAATTTATAAATACATCTAATTTTATCAAAAATCAATATTATTAATCTTTAAAATAATTTTTTAATATTTCATCACTTTTTGCTTCTAATTTTTTTTGAAAAAAAATAAAAAGTGATTATTCCACTAAGCATAATAATAACATATACTTTTTCTATTTTAATTATCTATAAATACCATTAAAAATGAAAATAAATTTACTTTTTTATGACATACAGGCTCTAAAGGCCGAATTTAATAATGTTTATTAACATAATAAATTATTAACCAAAATAAAATAGTTCGTTACTAAATTAAAATTTTAAGTAACATTCACCATTAATATAAAATATCATATTATTTTATAAGTATATTTACATAACAATTGGCGTGACAATACATCATCAAATATTAATATAATTTTTTATATTTTAATAATATTTAATATATGATTAATATTATTATGTTACTTTAATTTTTAAAAATACAATTTAAAATTAATAGATTAAAGTTTATAAGATATTGATACCATGAATGTTAGTATGCTATGTTTATTTAGAATTAGGTTAAATAAATTATGTAAATACTAAATGATTAAGTATTGGGTATTTACAATTATATATATGAAGTACATAGCTATTTTAATTTATTGTGTTATTTATATAATATTAAAATAAAAGGATAAAATATTATATGTAAAAATGTTTAAAGAAGGTTATGTGAAGATTAAATAACATTATTTCAACTGATAAATTGTCTTTAAGATAATTAAGAAAAACTTGTAAATAATTATATCTTTTATCCTTAATTATATGAAAAATCAAATTAATTTTTTTCGATGATAAAAAAACAAAAAAAGAAACTTTTTTCACAACTTAAAAATCACAAGAACAAAAACAATGAAATATATATTTAAAAAATATTTTATGATTATTTTTTTTAATCTAGGACTTTATTATATTGTTAAACCAGTGATGAATTAGAATGAAATAAAATAATGATAGACTACTAGTTCAATTATAAAAAGAGGGAGAAGGACATTTTAGAGAAATAAAATAAAAATCAACTTAATGAGAATGGTAATAGAAAAATGAAAAGTGACTATTGCCACTCCCTATATATATATTGAAGATTAAGAAAGACTTACAAGCTTATTAACTGTTTTTAATTATTCAAAATTGTATCCAAATTAGAGAGGCTATTATATGAACAATAAGAGAATCTAATTTTAAATGACGCAAAGAAGTGACAATAATATACGTGGAAATTGTAAATCCTGAATACCGTACGTACAAATGAGAATTTTAAAGCATAACAAATAAGAATGCATACTTGTTTAAAAAAAATAAAAAAAACAACAATAGGAATAAGTGGGGAAGAATCTGTCTTAACAGATCAGGTCCTTTTTTTTTTTTTTAATTAATTTGCAGCTTGGCGATTGAATGTTCCTCCCCTTTGCAATCTAAATTATGAAAATGATTTTCTGACAACATTGATGTACTATAACTAGTCAAATAATTAAGCAAAAAAAAAAAAGTCAAATAATAAATGATGAATTGATCTTGAATATGAATACGGTGCTAACTATGTTATTTTCTATTTTTTGTCAACAATAATGAGATTGGTCCTGGGTTATCAGTGAAGTATAGTACAGTCTCCCACAGATTTAAGCAGGCCCCTGAGACTTCGTTTTCGCTATGACATTGACTCGAACATCGCTGCAATAGTGCAATCATAAACCCTCAAATTAATTAGAAGAATTTATAGTGCACCGATAAATGATACCTTTTTATGAAAATGACATTTCTGAAATTAAAATTGAATTTCATCATGCTTGATTCATTCTTTATTAAAATTACGGAATTATACATGAAATGTCTTCTTATTATTCAATTTTTGGCCATTTGGCAGGTACAACTGCAACGATTGCTAAGGGCGCAATACCTTTACAGTGATGACTCTGGTTGTGTTTGTCATTAGGCAAGACACAAACGTCTTAATTATTGACTATATACACTTTCAAGGAAAAAGGTAAAATCTTATGCAAAAAGACAAAAATAAATAAATAAATAAATAATAAAAGGAGCAACAGTTTTATGAACGCTGGGTGTTGTTTTTTCATTTAATATTTAGTGGATCACATATTTTCGATAAGTTTTTAAATTCGTTAAGAACATGCTATCCCGAAAAATTCGTTAACACATAGTATTAACTTATACGCACAAACACGACATAATCAATCACATTCACAATTTCAGATAATAACTTAAACGGGATGAGTCTATTACAAGAAAGATGATAAACTTTAGTTATGCTTTTTAAGATCCGAATCATTATAAAATGATGTCTTAAAATTAACAACGGAAGTTAATTTCAAAGCTCCCGATAAATTGACCATTAATTTTTTGTTTTTCTCTAGTTTAAACTCTCGATTGTGTACATTGTTAATACATATCGTATGAAGAAATAAACTATGATTGTGATTTGTGCGCTTTTTGTTTTTACTGTTTTTAATACTTGATTTATAACTTCAAAGTTTTGTATTAATTTTTTTTATACTGTCGGCCTAATTCAGTTAGCCTTCATCCTTCGGTAATTTGGATATGGGAATTTGCGAGACTTCCATAGCTGCCCACTGGATTGAAGATAAATTTTGTTTATATCTAAATCACTAATGTCTAAAATTTGGTGGATTTTCACCTGATTTGATTTGAATCTGCAAATCTTTTTTGTTTACAACATTAATATATACAGGTTAATTTTGAGATATACACTAGTTTGCAGCTTTTATGTAGCTCCTTTTTCTGAGATAACAGTTGTTACAATAACTCATTGGGTTAATGTCTTGAGTTTCGTGCATTAAGGTTCAATCCCAATTGCCAGCTTTATTTGATGGTGTGCTAGATTTTCTGTCCAAAGTCTTACTACCTGCTATTAGCTTATCAATATTTTTTTTCTCTTATGATAAACTTAGCTTATCAATATCTGCACACATGAAAATACACCTTTCAAAAATCAAGTGTACACTTACACATATATAAGTAGTTTGATATTATCATTTATCTATACATTTAACATAGATCATAAACTACAGTTTGATTATTGGGTTTATTCACAAGAAATTTCGCAAATTGAAAATGAATATTTTATTTTCATTTTTTGAAATTGACATTCTAAGTTAAATATAATATTGTGGTATACATTATACATGCTTTAAAAATATAGAAAAGAAAATACGAATACATAGGATGGAATACGTCCTACTGATCAGGTAGGCGTTTTTGCACTTGCAGCTTGGAAATTGAATTGTTTATTTTCTTAACAAGTCAGAAAAAAAAAAGAAAAGAAAAGAAAAAAGATGATGATTATGAAACTGATATTAGTTTCTGGGTTAATTCCTGGGTTGCGGCAGCATGGTGTAGTATCCCTCAGATTTGACCATCACATCGATGCAACCATATACCAAGAAATTAATTTGAAGCAATTTGGTGCGGCTTTTTGACAAGAATAAAATTTAAAAAAACTATTTACACAAATAAATGGAAAAAACAATTTTGACACCAAAATAGGTCAAAATAATGTGCGCGAATACGCAAAGGGTCCCTGCGTATCTGATTTAAGCATGAATAACTAAATACAGTGGGGCCCTTGTGTATTCATGGTTAAATCACATATGCAAGGACCCTTTGTTATTGATTCATGTACTGTTTACGCAGGGTTGTCTTGTGTATTCTTTGTTTTTCGTATTTGCTTTGGATTCTTACGTATTCAGTTGCTGTTTGTATATATAAACCATCACTCACAGTCCATTTGGTGTGTGAAGTTTTTTGTGAGAAAATGGCGGAGTGTTTTATATTTATTTACTATGATAGAAAAATGGAAGACACAACAAATGAATGGGTGAGATTCTATAGTCAGAGACTAGTTGGAGTCATTGTTAATCCGTCTATAGGTTTTTTGGAGTTGCAAGGAAAAATACAGGAGCAAATAGGTCCGTACAAATGGATTAGTAAGATGTTTTACATAATATCTATAGCATTTGGGGGTGGTATGGTTAGGTTTAACTATTTTCCCATCTATGGCGACAATGAAATTAAATTCCAAGCTAGATTTCTGGAGGTTCGAATAATGGAAATTTTCGTGGTTCTAGAAGATTGTGATTTGAGCTCTGCTGGTTCTGTTCCTCATACATCAGTGAATGAAACCCCAGAGCAACATGGGTCTACGCACCTTGAGGTGGCTCAGGATCCATCAGTTTGTGGTCCTAGGTTTGTAGATATGGTGTTGCAAGATGTAAGGGTGCGAACTAGACAGTTGACTATTGCAGGTTTTGACTTTCAAGTAGATCACAGGGATGGAGAAGAAGATGCAAAAGAAAAGAAAAAAGAGCTGAGGTTATATTGACAGCAAGGTAATGATGATAGTGATGAGGAAATCCATGATACGCAATCTCAGTTTATGAGGTCATAGACCTAACCTTAATCTGTATCATAGGAACATCCTAGTCACTATTCTTCAATAAACTTGGATCTGCTACCTAAAAATAGCTTTGCAAGACCTAGTACGAGAGCGGTTGAAGGTGAAGCTGAGTTCGAGGTTGGACAACAATTTTAAGACAAGAAAGCTGTGTTGTTTGCAATCAAGAATTACAATATAAAAAAAAAGAGAGTCCAATTTAAGGTTTACGAGTCTGGTCAAACAAAATACCAATGCAAGTATATGAAGTTTGGCAATGGATATAATTGGAGTATTTGTGTCACGTTTCGGCAGAAAAGGCAAGTATGGGAAGTCCGAAAGTATAATGGAAGACACACGTGTGAGTATGATTCTGTTCTTGAACAACACCGGCAGTTGGATAGTAATATTATTTGTATTAGTATCTTTCCCATGATTGAGGTGAATCCAATAGTCTCCATAAGAGAGTTATGGGGCCATGTGGAGTCAGTTTTCAAGTTTAATACCACTGCAGATACTCCGTTGTCGGTCGACCATCGACAATGTGAGCCCTTGCCACACAGCACTCATGGCGTGCATCCCAAAATACATGCCATTGAATATGGTACTTGGGCCCCCATACCCTATCATTCCCACGGTCATCTATCGCATGAAGTCTATTGATGTTGACTGACGCATGTGGAATAAATTGTTGCATCTGAAATTGCCTCATGACACGATTTGGCTGGTGCCACTCCACAATATCAAAGCAGAGCAAAGTAATAACAGAAGCCCAGGCACTAGCACTTGCATAGACATGTGTCGGGGTAATAGCGGCGACACTGGCATCCTCATATAGAGTTCACTAAAACTGTAATTATTGAAACTTAGGTTAATCTTGCAACATCACCAAAGAATGTAGGCCTTAAATAATTAAATGTCAATGATACTTACCCCATCAATCGGTATGGAATCTAGCCAGCCCTAAAGTCAACCAACCGACGAGCAACCTCATCGGATGGAATCCTCAATCCCTCATACCTAAAATTAATAAAGTAATATGACAAATTAGTTACATTCAAACAAAAATAATAATAAATGAATAAATAAATAATTCATTATCTTTCATAAAATGTATACCTCGAGGCAAGAGGAAAGGTGATACCACAGTCATGTCTGGGGTGTAAGCCAGGGATCCGATAGTATGACCAGGATAGCAACAATGCTGCACATCTTGCAATGTAGCAACGGGGTGTTTAACACCCCGGCAAAGACTACGGATAAACATGCAAGCATCACCAATCCCCAACTGTAACTCCCTGCCTCAGCAAAATCCCGCGACAGGGAAGCCACTTCAAGTAGACATGCGATGATGACTTATCCGGACATAGAAAGTTGCGAATCAACACTAACAAGTATGCCCGGGTCCACTGCTGAGCGACCATTTTTGATGCGTCGGCTGGAAACTCAGACTGCCTGAATGTTTCTTTAATCCAGGTTAACTTCACATAGGACCCGTGTCCGTGCCAAGGCTCTGACACTGCACCTAATAAGTCCCAACATATATCCCAGACACTCTGTTGGTGCCACTTTTCCCATGCATCAATGTTCCCACTAGCTGGAGCACCATTAATCTGCAGTCCAAATTGCATAGCCATGTCTTGGAGAGTGACAGTATATTCTCCATAAGGCAAATGAAATGTATGACTCTCTAGGCATCATCTTTTAACAAGGGTACTGATGAGCGCTGAGTCATAATGGAAGTTGCCAAAGTTAGCAACACAATCCAGCCTACCGTAGGTAATACTCCATCCGAGGATGCAGTGCTAGAGCACCACACTGATGCCTAGGGTGTAGTACTCGATCAGCCTGCATAAATTTAATTAATATGATAATAAGTACCAACCTAAACTAAATAAATCACAAAACTTATAAACAAAAATAAATAACTACATAAGATAAGTAAATTATTCAACTAAACTAATGACTTTATAAGATAAATATTTCAACTAAATAAATTACTACATTAAATAAAATATTCAACTAAACTAATTACTACATAAAATTAATTATTCAACAAAACTAATGACTATATAAAATAAATAATTCAACTAAATAAATTACTACATAAAATAATTTATTCAAATAAACTAAACTAAACTAATGACTTTATAAATAAAATAAATATTTCAACTAAATTAATGACTATATAAGATACAAAATTCAACTAAACAAATTACTAAATAAAATAAGTTAATTATTCAACTAAACTAATGACTTTATAAAATAAATATTTCAACTAAATAAATTACTACATAAAATAAAGTGTTCAACTAAACTATTTACTACGTAAAATTAATTATTCAACTAAACTAATCACTGTATAAAATAAAAAATTCAACTAAATAAATTACTACATAAAATAATTAATTCAACTAAACTAAACTAATGACTATACAAATAAATTAAATATTGCAACTAAACTAATGACTATATAAAATACAAAATTTAACTAAGTAAATTACTAAATAAAATAAATTATTCAACTAAATTAATTACCAACTAAAATAAATTATTCAACTAAACTAATTACCAAATTAAACAAAGATCAACTAAAATAATTACTATATAAAATAAATATTTGCCAAAACTAATTACTAGTTAATATTGATTATTTAATTAAACTAATTACTACTTAACATATATTGAAATTAAATCAATTACCATATAAACATAGTAATTAAACATATAATACATTGTTCAACTAAATCAATTACCAGATAAGATAAATTCAAACTAAACTAGTTACACTTTCAAATAAAAAATAACAAGAAAATCAAATAATAAAGAGATCAAATACCCATCGATCGAGTCTGGCACTAATATAATCATCATCTAAGCAGTATAGGAAGTTTGCCATCGTCTAGTTCACTCATAACAGAAAATCTTTTTATGGTGAAAAATGAAAACTTGGACACACAACTGAGGGGGATGTGTATTCATATATATATATATGGAGCTGAATATGCATGAGTCCCTGCGTATTGTAAAAAATCATAAATACGCAAGGCTCTATGCATATTCAAATAAAACATGAATACACATAGGTTCTTTGCGTATTCATGCTTTTTTAGTAATACATAGGGATCCTTTACATATTTATATGCATATAAAATGGTTTGCTTTGATAAAAAAAGGGTCTTTTAGTCTTTTTTTTCTATTTTTAACTATAATTATTTTTTTTTTTGTTTTAGACGGGTAAAAAATCCATTTAGTGCACTGACAAATGGGACCTTTTTATGAAAACGACATTTATATAAAATTTCGTCATGCTAGATTGATTCATCCTTATATAACAAAACTTACAAAATTAATGCACCAAAAAAAGAAAACATACAAAATTATGAGTCGTATTATATGTTCGGTCTTAGCCATGCCAGTTAGCTGGCGCAGATACAATGCATGCGAAAGCCATTGCATCATGCTCCATGCTTTGTCAAACTTCCCTTCTTGGCGATGACTCGGATTGTGTTTGTCATTAGGTTAGGCAATACACACACTTATCTCAGTTATTGGCTTTGTAGTTTCACAGAGAAAAGATAAATCATATGAAAAGATTCTAAAGAAACATAAGGACCAAATTCCAAGAGTTTCATGATGAAGATTTGCTTTATCTTTTAATGTAAATATAATAGCTCTTGTATTTTCGAAAATGGTGTTAATCTGGGATATGCCTAAAAACCAATATCTTTGTTTGTAGAACTTGAGAGGAGATGTGCCGGCCACGGAAACATCATGTATGTGCAGCTCAAACATGTACTTTTAGGTTTTAATTATAGTCTGGTTATAGTAAAAACTCCGTTTTGTTTGAATTTGACATTCTGACTCTTCTAATTCTGAATAATTAAGGTAATACAAACGTAGTTGTACTATTGTATATGAACGAATCAAATGCTCAATGTCAAATGTATACCACTTGGCCGGGGTATACTTGCACTCATGAGATAAGGTAAGTAACTAAGAAACTGGCCTTCTCAATTGTGTCAAGGAAAGAACTATACCCATTTTTAACAGACAATATTTTTTCAAACATCGCAAAGCTATAAATTATAATAATGCAGGTGGGATATCAGATATGACTTCCTGATATGTCCTACTCAGTATTTTTTTGTCTTTTAATTTGGGGCGAATTTTTTCCAGAAATTTTTTCGGATCAATTTGCACATGAAAACAAGTAAATAATCGAAAGTGATCTCTTCAATTTATTTTTTGGCGTTTTTTTTTTCTGCTATCTATATTTCTGGCATCTCTTTTCCCTGTTTTGTTGATTCTTCACAAGATAAAACCCTTCAAACATTTGACTTTTCTGTTTGCAAGTACCAAACTATATATTTAAGCTAATGAAAAGTGCTTTTCAAGTGTCAACATCATGAAAACACTGACGCAAGCTTGTTTACAAGTCAAAATAAATGGTGATTATGAATGTCATGCTAATTATGGGGTTAATTCCTGGGCTAGTGCAGCATAGTGTAGAAACTCCCTCAAAGTTGTGCAGGCCGTCGACATTTCGTTTTCGCTCTGATTCAAACATCGCTTCAGCCATATATCTAGAAATTAGTTACACACAATTCAGTTCATTGACAAATGGGAACTTTTTTATGAAAACGACATTTATGCAATAAATATAAAGTTCGTTGCTTCATTCATTCATTCTTAACAAAAATTACAAATTTATGGATGTCACATTATTCGGTGTTTGCCACTTGGCAGGGCAGAGAAAGCACTTACGAAAGGCATAGTATCAAGCCATGGTTTCTCAAGCACTGACTCTGTTTACATTTGTCATTAAACAATACAATTTCCTCCAGCTATTAATTTAGGGGGGAAAACTACAAGTTATATATGATCTTTATTTTCAAAACATTTTAAAAAAATTATATCGATATTTGATCTTTTTTAAATGTACACTTTAATTATTCTAAACAAGTGCGCTATACTTTCTTAAATTTTGTTTATTCCGTGCAATTCAATATCCTAAACTAAAACATAATATGCAACTCAATAATCTAATTAACAATAGATGAAAAAATTAACAGAATGATTAATTTATAGCAATAACTTTCGATGACAAAGTTATCGGTAGATTTGTACATTCTCAAAATTCCAAAGATTAAATGCACATGGGCTACAATTCAATATGCATTGCATTTTTCTTGATCAATAATCAGATGCATATCGTATGGATACATAAAAAGAAAAAAAAAATTGTAGAGTTTTTTTTTTTATCATGATTCAATTATTGAGTGTATATACCCTTTTTTTTTTTTTTTGTAATCAGATGCGTATGGTATGAAAATATAGAACCAATGAAAAACACTGCAATAGACATTTTTTAATCTAAACGGTACTCATTTAGTAAAAATTTAGCAGATTTTAATACCCAATAAAAAAAGGCAGATCATATATTTTTAAGTATTAACTACGTTTAGAAAGAATTCATTAGATTTATTATAATGGCTCATTGATCTGGGACAATTCTTGTTTTCAATAGGACCCAGTTCTGGTGTTTGGAGTAACAGCATTACATAACGCGTATCGATGGAGAAGAAGAATTTTGGCTATTTCTCTGTTTCTGTGGTACCCTTACCCCCTAGTAATTAGTGACCACTACTGCTGTATGTTCCACAAGCTAGTAACATTAACTACACTAGAAATTGCTGAAAATAATAATGACTAAGTTTGCATGTAGATATTATTACGTACTGTGGAGTGTCATGTAGTATTGCACTCATGTCATGAATCAAATGAGTACAAAACTATGTGGTGCGCTCAAGAGCATGCAATAATAATTTCTCATTTGGATTAAAGAAAGATCACCGGGGAAGGGTAAAAAAAAAAACGTAGATACCGGAGATGATTGCATTTAAATGAAGTTAACTGCAGTGACACGAAAATTCCCACTTCATGTGGACAAAATTTACATTTTATCTGAACCATGTGTGTAATAAAGGAGCAAGTTGCACTAATATTTCTTCCCTGAAATATCTGATTGAACTTAAGGCAATTACAACATGCTGTCTACTCTAGCTGGCAATCTCCTAAAGAAGTTGAATGGGACTGATGGAAGTTTATTGCGGAATCTGGGATGCCTTAGCACATAGAAGACCATTAGAAGGGACACAACCTGGAATGGAGTAATATAGAGAACTACAGCAGCAATGAAACAGAATATCAGAAAGAGGGAGGTGGCCCTTGTGTCTCTCCAGCTTAGCAGACTATGAAACCTTTCTCCTTGAGTTGCCAAGTCACCTACAACAGTTTGGACCTTCCCTGCAATGCTCCTCAAACGATCATACCTCATCCTAACGATATCTGATGATTTGGAAGTTGGGAATGTATCAAACTCTTCATCTAATTCATCAGGATGAACAGCATCAGCATGAGATATTTGAGTGTCCATATGAGGAGGGTGTCTTGGCCTCCATCTGAAGTTCCAAATTCCAATCGAGAACAGATAAAAGAAAATTGTGGGTAGTATTAGCTCTGGGTAAAGAACCAACATTATGAAAATGATGTGAATGAGTATGGATGTGAGGGGGTTTTTCCAATTGCATATCTGATCAAACCACCTCCCAATGGCTATCAACCCACCTAGAACTTTCATTGTTCTGAAGAAATTAGCTTTGCTCCTTCTCATACTCCACATATGTGAATCAACATCTAGCATGTATTCCACAGCTTCTTTCCTCAGCGGTGGTTCAGCCCGGCTTAACCTCATTGACACTATCTGCATGGCCTGATGCCTAAGACTGTCCTGCTGAACCACAGACAGAGGATGGATGTAGTGCATCTTTGGCAACAATGGCTGTGAATACATGCACAACATATTTACCAAAGATGAGCTTGTGAACCTTACAGCCAATTGCACTTCTCCCATTTTCTTCACACTCGAACCATGGAATACTAAAAGAGGATAAGAGTGGGTGTAAACCCTCTCAGTTTCAAGAGTTGATAGCCTAATTCTCACCTTCCCTATTCTTGAATCCTTTGATCCACCGGATTTGTCCCCTCCTTGTACATGACCATTGTCAAAGACCCCGACTGTAATAACAGTACATGGATCAAAAACTTCCCAAGTGTACTGCTCATTCCACTTTGGAGCAAAACTATCTACAACTGTCCTAGTTCGGATCCACTTCTGCCCATATTTAGCTACACAGTAAGCATCTGTGGTTCCTCGACCATCTCTTGTCTTCATTGGCATAAGCCCTTGTGCACTGATAATCCCCACCTCCAGAACTCCAATGCTGGTCTTCCACAGTTGCTTAGCAGTTGGCCTTAGATCACTACTGTAATGTGTTGATTCATCCAACACATGGTACCCGCCATCCAAGCAGACCCTCAACTGTATCCTACTTGCAAATTTGGTCTCTTTCTTCTGTTCCCCTTCAATAACCACATGCTTCTCAAGATTAAACCACCTCACATTCACAGGCTTGTGATCCAACCTCCTTTGCGCAATATGTAAAGGAATCAAACACCTTCCCAGGACTTCATCTTTGTTTGGTCCAACCCTGTCTTCCACATTCAGAACTAAGGGTTCCTCAAATGGCTCAGCAACAACAAACATCAAATCCTCGTTCCACATAGGATTTATGGTTTTAGTTTGAGATATTCCAGTTCTTAAAGACTGACTACCCAGATTAACCTTTACAAAAACTTCAGGATACCGGCTCTTATCATTTGGGATCAAGTCCTGAGCTTCAATAACATTGACCCTGACATACCAAAGCTTAGGTGAAAGGTAAACCTTTGATCTTATGCTTGCAACTGCTTCAGGACGAACAGTTGCTGCATCAGAATGCCATGCATCAGGAAATGCCTCATCAGCTTGAGTTCCAATCCAAATTGCCAGCATTAGCTCTCCCTTGGCTTTGTCACCTCTCCTATCTTCCAGCCTGTACCACTGTGGAGCCAATGGGCTATCTGGGGGAACTCGCTTTGGGATATCACTCAGATCAAACAGCGCTCTCCCTACAATGTCATCAACAACAACATCCTTATCTTTGACAACCACCTCCAAAACAGAAGCTTGAATCCTGTCTTTGGAGAAGGCATAAACCTGATTCCACTCAGGATTGGACTTCTTCTCAAAATGCTTGGTAAGGCCCTTGTAGTTTCCAAGCTTCACTTCAACGTAGGGATCAACACTACCAGTGACATCCTTCCCAGGCAAATCCCTGGCTTTCACGACACGAACATAGAGGTACTGCATCTGTTCAACCAGGTCATAGGTGCAGGATAGCTTGTCCCATGTCACTAGCCCTGCTCCAATGTTGGGCTTGGTCTCCTTGATAGCAAATTCTAGGGGCTGTGGTGGCTTCTGCATTCTCCCCAATTAACCTGCAGCAATTTGGATTTTGGAACAAAAACAAGGTAAATGAAGAGAGAAATGAATTGTTGAATAAACTAATATAAACTCATTTTTTTTTTCCTATGATATTTCTTAAACAAGAATATGCAACTATAAGCTAAAGATTATGAAAAAAGAAATAGCAGCACCCAAAAAGAAAGAATGAGGAAGAAAGAGTGAACCTTTGAAGGAAATGCACGGTAACTTGCTGTGTTGAACAACCATCCAATTCAAAAGCCGTAGGTTACTATTGAATCATTTTGATTCTCAATTGCTCATTACATATAAATAAGTAAATGGCAGAAGGAAAGAACAAAATTTGAACCTTTTTTCACTTTTTGGTTAGCTTTTGCTCCTTTGTGCATCAGTGTGACTCAACTACTGCAACCACTCACACCAAACATTTCACAATGCATTAGTAAACCTTGGTGTTCTTTGACGTTGTATAATTTAGGACATTATGGACCAAAAAATGCAAGGAACTACGTAGTGTCCCTTTGAAACCAACATGGAAAAAAAAAAAAAGACGTGATCTGTGGAAAACTTATTCTCTGTGATGGTCACATTCACACATGAATGTCACCATATTAGCAACCACCTTCTGCGGCTCTCTCTATTGCTTCTAGTATGTTTTATAATTTTCCACTGTGCGGTACAATGTATAATGTATATATATATAACTTCCTTTTGTAACTGGAATAAGAAAAAAATGATACAAATGTTAAATGTAAAAATAATGCATGCCTGCTAGGATATATGCATAAATGGGTTTGAATCTCATCATCAGTAAATTATCCAAGAAGGGTCATGTGTTAATCCACAATCTTCGTATCTTTATTTTACAATGCATAAAAAAAGCACACTTGAAAAACTGGAGTGAAATAACACATGACCCTCCTCATGTGTAATATACACATGCATAAATACGTGTAGGTAACTAAGTATCATTGTTCGTTTCTTAGCCCATCTTTTAGAACAAACCCGACGCACACATTCGAGGATTTGTATCTGTCGTGGGTCTTTGGACTATGGTATATTACCGGTTTAAGTTGAACTAGTATATAAAAAGGAACTAAACAAAAATTTATTATTAGCTAGTAGCTACTCAGCCTACTCATTCTTTTTTACCCGAATGAAAAATCAAAAAGATGATACATATGACAAGATAAGTGGTAAAGATGGGAAAATGCACTGTTGCTACTATAGTAATACTACTGGCGCGGCGCTGTCCTGCTCCCACTATAATTCTTCTGCGTAAAACACTCTCTAGGGTGTGGTCCAACCGTTATATGCAAAACGGTAAACGTTGGTCTGTATCCTTGTTTCTATTCGATATTCCGAGCGTAATGGTTAAGGAGAGAAGAGTAATAAAGCAATTTACAAAAGTAGTTGTTAACAATACACCGTTTGCTGCTCCAGCTCTTGCTATGTTTCTTTGCAAACTTCCCATATTCCGAATTGGATTACACTAATTGTCACCGACTGTATCTTGTTGGAAGGGAATAGGGGAAAAAAATAAAAATTGAAGGGGTTCTTGTTCTTCTTCCTTCTAATTCTACACGTTGCCCTGCCTGCAACTGATACGCAGTAATTGTAGTATGCTGTTCATGATAGTGTATATTTTATCATCAGACGCGCAGGATAAGCGCGTCATGATCCATGTCATGTAATGTTCGTTGCTTGATTGCTCTCTAGTAGTGGGTTTGATTTCTGTCATATTTCTTCTTCTTTTCTTTTCTTTTTTATTTATCGTTCAATCTCTAATTTCTTCCTTTTCTTTTCTCGTTCGGTGAACCAACCTAGGATTTGCAGCTGCACTTGGAGGCTTCGGACTTTTTGTTCAACAACGATTCAACTTGGTTTACCAGCTCTAACCGATACATACGTTCCCAATTGTACAATACAATTTTTATACTTTTTTTTTTCAGATTTTTGTTACGGTACTCTAAGAGTACCTGCACACTTTTGAATTTAATTATTATAATTTAATCATAAATATTTAAAATATAAATAAATTTAATTAATAGGACACGTAGTAAATTTTCAACTATAAATTATCTAAAAAATATTGATACCCATGAATTACCTGCACACTTTTGAATTTAATTATTATAATTTAATCATAAATATTTAAAATATAAATTAATTTAATTAATAGGACACGTGATAAATTTTTAACTATAAATTATCTAAACAATACCGATATCCATGAATTTTATAGGATACTGAAAAAAAAAAAAATCATCAAAAAGAAATTATCTTATTTATTAAAACATGTCACAAGTTCTAATAAAGTTTACGGTGGTATTTCTAGAACATTTTCATATTTCTTCTTGGTTCTTACTCTTTTCTTTAGTTGGGCTTCTATTTCTGGATAAGTAATACACAGCAAGAAGCAACGAAGATGAGTCCCACAAGACAGGTTTCAAGAGACTGAAGCAATCAGATTCAATCTTTTGTCGAAAGTCTAAGGATTTTATATAGCACATCCAGGTCATCCTTCTTATTCTTATTCGCAGACTTGTGCTGCGATATTAACATAAAATAACTAAACTTAGATAGCAGTATTTCAAATACTTAGTCTCAAGATATTAAAAGTTCCTGATGCTTGAGCATACCAGCAATCATTGCAATAAATGAAATACAAAGCCTAAACTTCATCCAATCACACTGATCGGAGTAATTCTTTAAACACTGGCTAATTCATCTACACTGAACTGCCTTTCTCACCTTTTTATGTTCAAGAGCAGTATGAAACAAATATCCGCAGATGTTGAATTATGTGGGCAATGAAACTAGTTCCATGGTTGCCTTAAAACCTTTTCACATGAACTAGTTCACCCTTTCTTGCTCCGGATTCAAGCATTGCCTCTAAAATAGCAACATCTCTCGCACCTTCAACAAAAGAGAGGCGGGGCTCACCCACAAACTGACTCCCCTTCTGCAAAAAGGAAGGAAATTAGATTAGTGGATAGAGCTCCCTGCATGAATTGAATCTTATTCTTGATTATATATGGGTATGAATTTGTCTGGATATACTACTCCGGGTGAGTTTGGACACAATTGAGGAAACGAAGGAAACATGATGAACAAAGATAAACGAGAGGAATTTGCAATGGAACTCATAAATGAGAATGTAGAAGCATTTGTTAGGATCTTAATTACCTTAAGGGTGCTTTCAGATACATCACTAACAAAAGCCTTTAATTCCTCAGTTACTCCACTGAATGGGAAAAAGGAGCTTTTGCATTGTCCATCAGCACCATATAATGAAACCTATCATGGCATCATAAGCAATCAAAATATGCTGGCATTTTAGTAAGAAAATAATGAAAATGACTGAGTGTTTTTATTTAAAATAAATTTCCATTTGAGTGATGTTAGAGGAAAAAGCTCATATCATAACTAAGCTATTGATTATCTGTGAAGATCTGTGTCTAAGATTATAGTATGTACCAGGTAGCCATGTTTTCCTTGGAATCCACGTTCAATTTGCAGTGTTCCATTCATGCCAACAACTCGCCACAAGGTCTATAATGTGTTAAACACCATGAGTAAAGACACACAAGGATACATGCATGAAGAATGAGCATATCTGCCATCTGGCATGCGCTGCACGAGTGCATATTTGTAAAATGAATTATCATTTACCACATGCCTTGGGTGTTCTCGAGGAGACAACCATTGCAAATATTCCTGAACATCCATTCTCCAGATGGCTGAAGCAAAATATTCCAAAGCTAATATTAGATTTCCAGTCAAATGTTGCAAAGTTAATTCCATGAAATAAAGGCTTACAAGACAGCTGATATATTATCTGGTGGAGGTAAGGTCAAATCCACATGAGATGTCATAGCTGAAACTGAAACCACCTCACACCCAACAAGCTGCCAAGATACAAAAATATATAGGTTTTATTCCACCTCCCCAAAAAAATGTTATTAGGTAGAAATCAATACTAATGACCCTTTTGAGGATTCCCAATAGAGAGGCAAATATACAAGGGCTGTGTAGTAGTTCTTCTATAATTTTTCTTAGGAAAAGAAATTTCATCAACTTCTAGAATCACAAGCAACTTTACCATTTAAGGTGGAGGTTCATGCTGCTGCTAATATGAGAACAGTTCTCTTCCACAGTTTAAGCAATTAGTAGTCAAAGCGTGAAACTATGAGCATTTCAAACTACAGTCTTTCACAAAAAAATTCAATCAGAAAAGCAATTGCTTTTTAATACTGTGCTTTTGTTCCAAAAGCATTGAATGTCAATAATTGGTAAAGACTGGTTCATAATTTAAGATTCAGATGCCAAAGAGTGCCAGTTGACGAGTCTAATAATCAGAGGAGTTTATCTGCACGATCACAAATTGCATTGGAAAAACCAGAAGGACATGAAATCTGTGAAACATAAAATAAAATCTTTGGGATTACCATTCTTAACCCAGCAATAAAATGCACGCCCATATCAAGAATGAAACCTCCCTGTCAGAAATAAAAAAGCATGACTTCATATGAGGAACAAATGAATAAGTTTAGTATGATAAAACAGGAACAAAGTGTCATGCTATAACATGAGAAGTCAATACAAATCTCCAGAATTTCGGATTAGTCTAACTAGTGTAGCCATCAGACTCAGGCAAAAAAATATGGAAAACTGAAATGATCCTCAATGAAAATAGGCTGGAATTTATCCATACTCCATGGGTCATGCCATATAGAGAATTGAGAATTCATACTTGAGATTAGAATCTCGGCCTTATTACCATCATACAGTTTGGGATTTTAAGATATCATATATTCTCCAACTGTAGCATTAAATAGTAGAGTACTTTTTTTTTTTCAGACAGGGTAGTAGAATTTGTTGAAGTGATCCTAAGCATAAGTTATACGACAAATGTTCTCGAGTTTAAACAGATACAGAATGTGAAGCTTAATTACAAAGCACATACAGTGAAATTGCGCCTCCAAGAGCTTGAAAAGTAGGGGTTTGAATTGTTCATTGATCCTTCTATAATAACTTGAACACTCATCATCGTCCCAATGTCAGCAACTAGCTTCTTGCACTGCCAAAAAAATAAATGTGACTGGAAAGCCAGATTCGGAGTTTTAAAATGTCACACGTGAGAAGCAAATACCTCTACCAGACCAGGTTCAAACCGATAATTTTCAGCCACTGACCAAATTAATGGGCCAGGAGCATCAGCTGAAATAGATTTGTAGTTATATAATGCAGTTTCCAAATCTTTAGTACCTGCAGTATCAGATTGATACATAATTATGCAAAGAGTTTAAAACTTCCATGAAGCATGCTAAATTGTTGTTAATAAAAGACATGATAATAATCTGATCAAAAAATTTTATAAGACTAACATCTGATGACATGTGAATGAAGGGGGTAAAAAATCATCAAATTTCCAGCTAAAATGTTTATCTGAATAGAAATAAATAAAAGCTATAAACTACTTACAAGCTGCTGCCGGTTTCTCTTCATACCGACCAAATTAGCCACCAAGTACACAAAAGGAAACTTTAGTAAATTGCACAAAAAAATTAATAGTAAAATATATGATAGTCAAATATCAGTTTATTAGCATAATGTCAGTGGGCAGGCAAGTGTCTCACTACTTTCAGAAAATCCATTACCTTGAAGAACATGTTTACCAGCCTTTAGCATGCTCAATGAAATGTCAACCTGCAAAAAATTAATTGTTTGTTTTAAAAAATAATGAATTAAAATTGTAAATTCTGAATAATTCAATTAAAAAGACCTTCAAATTCAAGTCATACTACGTTTGATCAGTTCCTAATTGTAGTACGCTTAAAAATTCCAATTACTGTTACGCGTCATTCACGACTCTTAGAAAAGAAAAGCATATGTGAAGTAAAATGATGAGTCTAGCTGCTTTAGAAAGTACCTATGAACTGAGGGGAAAATATGAAAGAGAAAAAGAAGAGACCTGATTTTGGCCAGCCAAAACGACAGCAACGGCGGTGATTGATGCATCTCGGACGATCTCGTTAAGACCTTCATCTCCCCACTTACATTCCACTCCAGGAAAGTTCTTATCAGCTACTTCTACGGCACCTCTTGCCGATTCCTAAGCCCAATAATAAAAAATAAGGATTGATTGCTATAACGAAAGCATTGAAGAAGTGGAGATTGCAAGGAACTGACGGAAGGAGTACCTGAGTGCGGCTCCAAATGGCTTTGAGAATGAAGAGATCGGAGATCTCGGACAGTCTGGGAAGGTACTGAGTCTTCACGAAGATACCGGCTCCCAGAATGGCGATCTGTGGAGGCTTCGTCGCCATTGAATTACAGCAGTAGTTGATGCGATTTCTGCAATTTCAAATGGAATGTAGATAGAACTCCCTCGCTCATTTATTTATTCGCCCTCTCTGTGGCTATTGTCTCAATGCACAATGGAGAGGGCAACGTCTCTTGAGAGTGAGCTCCGGGGCACGTTTACTCCATGATAAAAAAAGCCCTGTCAGATCGTTGTTTCTTAATGCATATATATACATATTCGTTGCATTTTGAAAGGCTACTTTACCTTCCTTTTTTTTTTAGTTATATTTATGTTTGAATGCTTGAAAGCACCTTTAATAACTAATTATCAGTTTGGAAAGACAAAATTTAAATATAAACGTGAAAAAAAATCCTATTTATGTAAAAGATAGATCACTTATTTATTTTACAATTTGCGTATTGTGTTTTGCTGCTGCGATGTGACCTTATCCATTCATTAGGCCTCTACAGTACATGATAATTGAATTCATCTTAGCCATTTAATTGCATGCAGTTATTTAGGATATATATTATATTTTACAAAAAGTAATATCTTTAAAGGAGTGAATCGTGTGATAATTACGTTCGACAAAAAATGTCCACGTGAGGCGGTTGGATGAAAAATACTAACATCAGATTAAGATGGATTAAAAATAATTAAAAAGTTAACTCGTTTGGCTTATCATGATGCCTGTGGTTATTTTTTTATATTTCATAATTATATTAAAAAAGGTATTTCATGACTAAATATTAAATTGATCTAAAAAAAATAATATATCTGAATGTAAGCAGATTAATTTTACGATTCCCCTAAATTATTCTATAAACATTTGAGTTCAGAAATATATCCTAACTTCTAAATCGAGGCAAGCCTTCCTTCTGATTTTTTTCTTTTTTCCGTTCCAAAACTGCGTGTAGACACTTATGATTTTAGAATTAACTGTGTTATCTGATCAATCTTATTGGTATTTCTTACAAATGAAAAGAATAGATACAACAATTTTGCCTTCATGCACTACAAGTCTAACAATTTTTCTAAATCTACTGAAACATTCTGAAAACGAAAAATGGAGCATGTAAATCAAAAATTTTATTATCAGCTTCCAATGGTTGTATATATACTGTTTCTCTGGGTTCCTCGCTTACCCCACTCTGTGTAGCATACTCCAATGCCATTTCATAGTCCACCTGCATACACATTATAAAAGAAAACTTTAAGAAATAAATTTAAAATTCAACCACCCGGAACCCCGACCCTTTTTCTTCTGTTCACAGAAAGGACAGGAGACTTTCCTAGAGAGGGCATTGCCTAAAGATCCATTTGGGATTTTGGCTAAAGCTTTGGCAACTAGCCAGTTGCTCTGAGTCTGAAAGGTGAACTCAAGAAAAGCTATGAGCAGTTGAGCACAGAATCTTGATTTTAAAGAAAAAATTTCTGAACGATAGATACGCTAATGTTGGTCATAAAAAAGCCTTCATATGGAAAGTTTTATGAGGCCCTTTTTCTTAGTTGCATCAATAACTATATCTAGATTCTAACTTAAGAAGGTCACGTTCACATGACAAACAAGCAAGAGTTGTTCCTCTGGATCAATTCAACTGCCACTCAGACAATTCCATCTATTCAGGTTGAGTATCCTTCAGTTTGTGAATTGTCATAAAACTACGAATTTTCAACCAAAAATTAACAGCCAGAGAGCATACCTGTTCAACATGTTTAGCAAGTTTTTCACTCAATGTTTCTTTAGTAATCAAATTCTGAGAGACTTTTTTCAGCAGTTCTGCATCATCATCCCCATAGCGATTCTTCTTTGGAGCATGTAGGTCTGCCATTTCTTTCAGAACATTGTATACTGCCCCAGTAGCATCAGGAATGTACCTGCCGATTGGTACGAATCACATTTTACTGCATACCAACAAAAGAGGAAAAAAAAAAAAAAAGCACAACACCATTCCGTTTATTCCTGGATTTGAGGGAAAAATAAGACTTAGGCATACTTGCTTAAATTCCGTTTCCTCTCCTGCTGCTCACGGGCCTGCATCTTTTTCACGATCTTGGATTTCAATTGGATGCAACACTGCTGAATGGAATACTGGAGAAAAACACAGTTAGGTGATTTACCATTGCTATAATTTGAAAATTCATAAATTTAAAAGCTTCGAACCTTGACAGCAGAAGCGATATCAGTAATGTCATCGCCAATGTATTCTTTTCCAGTCCCTTTGAATGGAATTTTTGTGCTCACAATGCTTACAAAGACACCAATCTTATCTTGTATCTGGTTGATTTTGTAGCTACTCCAGCTGAAAAGGCATTTAGTGAGATTTCATATATTATTATTATTATTGCAATCGCCAGAAATTTTGCAAAGCAATTGTTGACCCTTTTCCTGTCATCTCATCCCAAAATTGGAAAGTCAAGAGGAAAACATTTGCTTCTGTGCAAACTTACTTGATTCTCTTTAGTGCAGTCCTGGTGACAACGTCAGCACCTTGCTCGAAAAGTAGTGGAATTCTATTTGCAAATCGAAATATGTTCAGACCCTGGAAAAAAGTATTATATGCTTTGTCATTGACAAACCATCGCCATTTGTTAGAGAGCAGAATGAAATCACTTTATAACTAGCTTTTAATATTCCCAGTTGATCAACTGCCCCACATCACCTAATTTACAACCATGGGGAAGGCAGTTAAAGTAAGCATTGCAATATAGAGAGAAAGGAAGAGGAAAAAGAGAAGAGAGGGCCGCGGGGAGGGGGGGGGCCCAGGGGGCAACAGATATTATCACAACTCATCACAGAGCACCGTGAGGAGTTAAATTCCGTTTTTTATAGAATTTGTTAAATTAGGAATCCTGCTAACAGCACATAAGACAAGTAAAAAGAGCATACAACATATCTCAAGAGAAGTCCAAACATTTTGCATATCTAACAGAGGATTTTGTTTTTTCGTTGAATATTTTCCTTTTTGCTTATTGATTTCTTTCAAGACAAAAAAAGAGAATTTTTAACACAGATGGATTTCAAACTATTATCTAACATAAATAAAATATTGACGGAAGCAAAACTTAACCTGCTTAACATCTTTTCCACCAACACTGACTCCAGCTTCCACAATGAAAGGGTGGCCTTCAAAAACTTGAGCGCTGTGCGGTAATGACAAGAAATTAACTTTTAGGCATGACGATTAATTATTACCAGAAAAGCCAAGCACATAAACAACACAGAGAAATCTCTCATGGACCTATAACAAAGTGGCATCTTGGCATCTATTTACCATGCCTTTAGAACTCCAAACAAACAGAGTATGATAGAAAGTAAGCCAAGCACCCATGATCCACTGAACCACAACCACAGATTTTGAAAAAAAAAATAGTTGATTGAAAGATATAGAAGTCTCCAGAAGCAATAAATTGAAGAGAAAGATCTAGCAAAACTTTGATATGGAACCACAACCTGCCTGAATAAGTTGCAACCATGTCTGGGTGCAACTCCTTTATGATTCCTAGCCGGAGATTGTACTCACCAGCAGGGCTAAGACACTGAAAATAGGCATTAAGGGCATACCAAATGACCAAGTAAGAAATCTATAAAGATATAATAATAATTAATGAAATTTATAGAAAAGTGGCTTATAATAAACACTATGGAACTTACATGACCATTAGGATCATCAAACTTGGCTTGACGAAGCAACTGATGAATGCGTACTATTTGCTGTGAAGTTAGAGACTTAACAGCCATTTTTTCACCGAAGTCTGGGCCCATTTCCCCTGAAAAGAGGTAAAAAGTGCAGTGGATAACAGATTTAACGTTTATATTTGCAAATTGAACCATGTGAACTATTTTTACTTACCTATCAACCTTTCTGCATAGGATTTACTGATATTTACAAATTCATGCTGAAGAAACTGCAAAAGGTTCTGCTTTGAAGTTTCAGCAATAAGTCGTTTAATTAGCAACAAATCAACAGAGGATGGATGATGCTTTGTCTCCAGGGGAGCAGGTGGCATCACATCTGTTCTGCGAGCAAATCTTATAGTGACATTCTTGCTGCCAAAAAGAATAGCCAGTATGAGATGATTGTGCATTGCTGTTCTTGAGGGAAAATATGAATATAGATATATATACATACTCAGGAGCATCTGACACAAATTTAAATAGAAACTGTGCATAAGGGGTGATAACAGCCATTTGCCGCATGTAATGCAATATTTTTGACTGCAAATGTAAACAAGGGAGCTTATATTAATGAAACACAACCTTTCAGTATTTAGAAACCATCTATAAGCATGAAAAAAAGTGTAATTTGGAAGATGGAAACACTCCACTATATCTGGAGTATGCAGTAATATTTTAAAATAGCACCAAATAAGTATTACATACACGGTATGTTGTCCAGTTCCCCTCAATGACTACTTGAATTTCAGCTCCACGCCAGCATTCCATGTTCTCTCGTTTTTCATGTAAATGTACATGAGGAATATTCCTGAAAATTGAAACATTTGTTCATTTGGGGAAGGAGTTGAAATATCAACTCATTTATAACGGTTGAAATCGTACTTATGAATGTCAATATCCAGCCTGCAAAATGAAATATAGTTTTGGTTTCTCATTGATGAAGAGATCTCAATGGGAAGGCCGGTACTCATTTTAGACCATATTAGGGCCTGCAAATATGAATAATACAGTTCATTAAGGCCAACTGAAACTATTATGTAATTCAATTTTGAGCCAAAAAGTTGGCAGTTGTTTCAAGTTAATTGTTAAATTTAATAAAACAGAGGCAAAGAATGAAAGTAATATTAAAACTACTGCATGCTGCAATACCATCTTCGCTCCTAGACCAAACTTTCCCCGCGTCTGCTTCAAGCCATATTTGGTCCCAGAGAGAACTGAATGAACAGATAAAGCTTAATCAAGTGAGGTTTCTAGTTCATACCAATAAAAAAGAACTACCGATATGCCTAAAAATGCTGATTCATGGATACTCAAGGTAGCAAGTAACTTGACTGACCTCGGCCAAACATATTTGGGATGTCATCATGTGGCATTCCTTTTCCATTGTCCTGCAATTATTCAGTGTCAAGCATGAGACTGTCTGCAGTTCACTTACAGGAACAAGATTAATAACCGCAGGAAATGAGAAAATACTTTCAAATTGAATCTCAGAATCAAATGAAACAGTTTTCTTGGTTGGAATAAAACTAACACATCAAAGATAGTGCACATATCAATACAATACCAAAAAAGAAATCCAGAAACAATGCGCACCTTGCATCTAACTCTGTAAAATGAAGCCTCACCTCGACCCTTGATACCCTTTGGAGCTGGAGTCTCTTTCACTTTCTTTCCAAGGGCAGCATTCTTTGCTTGTACTTCTTGTGCACGAGCTTCCTTCGCTAATCGTTTCTGCACAGGAACATATAGTGTTTGAGGGAGACAGAAACCCTGTACCAGGATCTTCCATGTTTTTGTCTACTCAATTGCAGTCGCTACAAATTGTTTACATTAACCAAGATCAAAATTCAAATTTTTTGCCATAACAAGTTAAAAATTTATACCACCCAACCATACAGTTTGATCCAGAGTACCATATGTTATTCTGACGTAACCAATGTAAAAGAATGGAATCAAACACACCTCACGAGCCTTAGCAGTCTCATAATCATCATACAATTCTGCATCAACACGTTCGCGGTCAACAAGACCAATCATAGAATTAAATTTGCTTTTATTTATCTCCTCACTGCAACAACCAAGTCCGCGTGAAACAAATGATCATCCACCAGTTCATCATAATTCTAATCGCACACTTACATAGTGATTTCTACCACCGGAAGCTCCGATATGGATTCTGCCGAGTCAAGCGAGTTCTCCACAAGCTCTCTCACAGTAGTATAAAGAGATTTTCCAGGCTGAGTTGAAAAATCCACACAACTTCAGAACAAAAAAAATGCAGACACACCAAATCAAACACGCCAGTGTATTTTAATTCATTGTAGAATTAAGCTTACATTATCAAATCCTGCAATGTTCTTGTTCTCGGCGAAGAACTCAGCTGGAGATTCTACAAATTTCAAAAAAAAAAATCAGTTTAAATATAAACGTTGAGATTGCAACACCAATAAATCGAGATTCAGATCCAGAGAGAGAGAGAGAGACTCTGTTTCAGAACGGTTTCTTTGGGTTTTCGAGGTGTCTTGGACTTGGCTTTCTTTGCTTCGGTTGGGCTTTCGCTGCTATCTCCTCCATCCATGGAAAAACTTCACCCTAAAATCTTCAATGACTGTGGATTCCGATTTCGAATAAACCGTTGAATTGAAGGAGAGCGTGAGAGGAATCACCTTCGGTTCCGCTAGCTCACTCTCCCTGTCTCCCAGCTGCACCCGACATCAAGGTTCTACGGCTGCTATTACTAGGGCTTGTGACTTGACTTTTGCGTGTTCGCGCCAGTGTTGTCATCCGAATCGCGAATCACGCTGTTGCAACGTGCAAAACGATCATGTGCCGTGGGATCACGAGATCAACGGCTGATGTTTTTTTTTCCTAGTAGTTAATACCCCATCAATCGCTGAAGTGGTGGTATTAAACGGCCACGATTTCCGCTGATTTGTACATGAGTTATGCCATTACCTGCCTTAGCTAAGCATTTGCAGTTTAGTGCATGAATTATATATATATTATTTATACTGTGTATGAAATATTATGTCAACTTATATTTTTTTTATTGTTGGATGGAGTGTGAGTTGACACGATATTCCATATATAATGAATATAAATAACACAACTTTAAATATCAGTATTATTTCCCACCATTACAAAAGATCGTTCGAGGAAGATTTTCTAAGATTAATGTAATAGTAAGTGATAAGTGATGTTGGAATTTTAATTATATTTTATTTGTTAAATTTCAATATGTTATTCATCATAGAGCTTTTGGTAAAGCTAATAAAATTGAAAAATTATAATCTATAATTTAGAGTCTCACAGTGAAATTTTTACAAATTAAAATAAGTCAATATATAATGAATTCTCTTATGTGTAAATTATGGGATAATGTTTTAATACATATTATTGATATTCTTATTTTAAAATGAATGAAAAAATACACTTCAAGAAATAAAGGATGATGTTTAACACTTACCCCCCTCATGTATAATTCACATATGAGATGATCAATTCCCAATCAGCATAGTTCCCATGCTTGGATGGACATTCCTTGGGTTGCAGCCCTTTAATTTAGCCAATAAACAAAAAAGGGAAAGTCTAATACAGAAATTATATTTGATTAGCGAAAAAAAATGGAATAAAAATTCTTTGAATAAATAGTATAATAAAATCACACATAAATTTTATTAAAAAAATTCTATTTATTTTTACCTCGCAAGTCCCAACCAAACACATTCATTAGCAAAAATTGCAGCGCGAAACGATATTCGAATTTCACATTCACATAATAGACATGTTTCAATTGAGTTTTGAATTTGAAGAAGATTAATTCTGTCCTTCACTTGTAATGCCATTGTGCTGTGATTGGTTATCATTTTCACAACCAATCCACTTGCAAGGCCATTGTGTTATGATTGATTACCATAATTTTCACAACCAATTCTACGAAAACAATTCGTACCACCAAGCACTCCTTGGAGGGAAATATTATTGAGTACGAAAATGTTTTAATACTTTATTATTGAACAGTGTAAACAGACCTTTGTCTCTCTTTCATCGAGCAAGAAGTTTTGGCTATACCTGTAATTTTGTACTGTTTTGTAACAGTGTTACTAGTACTAAACACTGCTCATAAAAGAAAATGCTCCCTATGGCGAAAACTATGGACCATTGACACATGAACAAATTTATCAAAAAAAAAAAAAATTGACACATGAACAAAGAGACATAGATGTCAACATTATTGATACTATAACTATGACAAAAAATGTGGACATCAGCCCAAATACTTTGGAAAATTGTTCTTGTGAATGATATTTAATTTGTAGAACATCATCTTACATTGGGTGGCAAAATATCTTTGTGCTTATCATTTATCCATTTCAATCATACAAAAACTACATTTAGTTAACTCATTCGATCATTTATGTATAAACTTTAAATTAACTAAATTTATTGAATTCAATTAACCTATTCTGTGCAAAAATAACTGATCTATTTATTGAAATTAATTATGATTTTCATTTATGTGGAATAGTTGTTCATGTGCAACTAACATAACCTACTATCTTTCTTTAATTTCTACACAACATGTGGAGTACGTCAACAAGGTTTACTCAATGTCTCAATCAACCTTTTTATTTATGAGTGGCAAACGGTTCAACTGACCATGAGTTGGTCATAAAATAAGATGGAGCGAGTTGATCCATTTTAATTATCTAAGTTAAAAGTATCAACTCAATCTGTCAAAAAATGATGAATCAACATGTCAATATCCCAATTTTAATTAAAGTTTAGCTAGTTTTGCTAACTTGCCCTGTCTCGTCATTGATTAATTATAAAATAGGATGGGATAGGTTGAAAAGTTTTTATGATTTAAAAAATCCAATTAACCCCAACAAAAAGTGAAGGGTTGGTACCAACTCAACGGGCTCTGTTTGCTTTTACCACCCCTACTTTTCTTTAAAGGACAATAAGTCCATGAGTTAATTCAAATTTAAGAATGACATTCTGAAATCATATTGATTATAAATTACTGGTAAAGTTGATGGTTTGCTAAATTTGAAATGAAATGAAAAATCTCGCTTTACGCCAAAATATATATATTATCCACAGCCTTACAGAAATATATTTTGTTTATAATGGTTTATCAAAGTGTAAAATGTGTGTATCTTTAAATTTGGGGAAACAAAAATCCAATATCAAAGCTCGTGAGCCGGGTCCTCGTGTACTAATTTGACGATTGTTGTGTAGATCTTGAAATTCCTGCAGAACGTCTAGTGATTATTTTCAGTGAATAGGTATTTACAAGGTAAAAAATTATTGAATTTATGTGGAAAAGAAAATGACTTGTGATACATATATTCATTTAAAGATTAGTTAACAGCCAAAATTGTTAAGTTATAATAATTGTTTACAGTCTCAACTCATGAAAAGTTTTGAAACTACTCCATTATTAACACACAAAAACGTGCAGCATGTATCAAAAAAAAAAAAACGTGCAGCATATACATGTCATGTTTGTGTAAGAAAGAAAAAGATAAGAATCACTACGTGCAAAGTCTAGGAACGTGAACTATATATATAGTACTATATATCAAGCATATCATATTTAGCAAATATAAAAGATGAGTTTGGTTCTTTGGCATATTAATTTTAGACCATAGACCACAAAAACAAGAGACAAAGATGAAGCCTCAAGTGTACACATCACAACACACCTACCAAACCCTCTTGTTCCCGCAGAGGCCATCAGTTCACGGTATTGGTGTTAATGGAATTGCATCTCCTCTTCCATTATGGTCAGAGAGCTCAATATTATTATCATCACTACAAAAGCAGCAAGTTCATAGGCAAAAGGTTAAGCGGTTCCACCTCACTCATCATCATCGAAACGTTCAAGCTAATAACCGTACTTCTTCCACAACAGATGCAGATAAGAGCAGCGTAAGGCTAATTAAAGTCATAGTTAAAGTTAAAATAGTTGCTGGCTTTTTCTCCAACCTCAGGTTAGACCGAGGTATTGATGATATAACTGATTTACTGGGAAAATCTCTCCTGCTGGAGCTCGTTAGCTCCGACCTCGATCACGGTAAGCATTACATACATGCATTTTTTTGCCCCTTAAATTAGCTGTGATTCTATATAGCTAATTTTTTTTTTTTTTATCAATTTGTATAACTAGTTAAGTAACTATTACGAGATTTTTGTTTGGTTTTCCTCTGGGTTTGTTTGGGGGTTATCAACTAAAATAAAAGAAGGTTATATTGCCAAAGGAAAGATAAAAGGGAAGGAGGAAGATTAGAGAATTTCGCTTGCTCGATGTCACTAGGTTAATAAAAATCTATGTACTATAAAATATAGGTAAAAGGGAGTTGTGGTTGTTGCGGTTAATCAAAATTCTTAGAAGTCTTTCTCCTCTTTAAATAGAACTCTTAGTCTTAAACAAGAATGAAAATTTCCCAAGTCTTTCCTTTTTCTCGAAATATAGTCTTTCTAATTAAGTCTTAATTTCTTCCAAATAATTATATTAATGCTTTGGCCAGAGACTAATAACTGAACCCTAAACCCGAAATTTTCTTATCTTTTCTTTGGGTTGAGAACTAAACACTAGAAAAACTTATATAGCAAATCGAATAGCCGTGTGTCTTGATTAGATCTAATTTATTGCTTGGAAAATATCATTTAGCTCGAAAATGTTCCGTACTTTATTTTATGAACAGTGTATAATGAGGGGAGTTTTCTTTTTTAACCCTATCCCACCGTTCATGTATCTCGTCAGACATGGAATTTTATTGGTGAAAAACAATGTTGTACTGGTACATGGCAATACTCTTTGAACCAAATAAAAAGTGGTGAGAGATAACTTTTTCAATCCCACTGTTTAATTGAATTCTTTGACTTTCTTACATGATTCCTCAGTGAAATGTCTTGGACCAAGAAAAATTACAGCACATACAAGTATACTTAATTTATTTTTTTAACTGTCCACTTTATAGTACTCAATCACATCAGATCTTCCGCATATGTATTTCTTTTGGCTGTAAAACTTTTCAATCTTCTCAAATTTCTCACGTTAAAACATCAAAGGAAAAACAATTCAAGAAAAATCTACCTTTAGAGGGTCTTTTTTTTACATATGATTTTTGAGTGGTGTATTTATATCAATATGGTGTTTTGAAAAAATTTCCCACAATATGGTGTTTTTAGTATAGAATCCGCCAAAGGCGGATTCAACACTGAATCCGCCAAAGACGGGTTCAATAAAAAAATATTTGTGTACTGAATTCGCATCGAATTCAGTGTAAAAAATATTATTTTATTGAATCCGTCAATGGCGGATTCAATAAAATAATATTAAAATAAAATTACGCCATCAAAGTCAGACTCACAATCCATCAAAATAATAATTTTTTATTGAATCCGCCAATGGCAGATTCTAAAACATCATATACAAGTAAATTTACCTATTTTATCATATTAGTATAAATCACCTATACAAACACCATATATAAATTATTTTTCCACCTTTAGATGTCCAAAATATTGCCCTACTTATCGTCTTTTTCTGTTGCCCGGGGGAGGGGGGGGGGTGGGCGCACTAGAGCTGCTGGTATCCAACCTGGGTGCAATGTCAACGGAGCCAATTGAAAAATGAGTATTTTTAACGATTTTTGACAATCAAAGTATTGATAAAAGTATATAAAAAAAAGTAATTTCGACTTAAAGTAACCGCTAAAAATACTTATAAATTTTTATCGATAATTAGTACATGTCGAAAATGCATCTTTTGGGTATTTTTGACATATATTAATTGTCAATAAAAATTTATAAATATTTTTAACGGTCATTTTATGTCGAAATCTTTTTTCTTGATAGTATTTTTATTGATGAGAACCGTTAAAAATATTGTTAAAAATACTCATTTTTCTTGTAGTGTACCTTTTCAGTTGATGCACTCCTCAATGTGCCCCTACTAATCCTTTTAAAAGGAAACAAACTAGCTGCAGTTTGAAACACAAAGATAAGGGATTGGTTGAATATGCTATGTCTCCATTTTTTGAATAAATATTAGATCGCCTGGACGGTAAAACCAAATACTATAGGAAAAAGAAAACTATTACTAAAAGAGAGATCATAGGTTGATTAAAAACAACCACCATTGTTCTAGTCACCGGAGAATTTCTTAGAGCAACAAATAGAAATTGTTCACTCCCAAAAAAATATTGTCCACTTGCATTTGGTAATTTCGCTTTCCGAGAGCCTTAGTTCTGCTAGTTTGCTATTTCTGTTGTCCATATATAATTCATGAATCATTGTACTTGTATGAGCCCAGTTGGGATAGAGAGATGACAAAATCTGGACCACATGAAAGGCTACCTTAGAAAAAAAAAAATATTAACAAGTGAAATGGTCCCCATTAATGACAACTGACATATAAAAACCCGAACTTAACCCATCTATCATCATGAAAACAACAAATTAGCTTCCCGGCCCACTCTCCAAACCTTAATAATCAATTTTTTTTGCAGGCATATGATTGAACAAGTAAAGTATACTAAGATAAATTGTTTACGCGAGAAAAAAAAAAAAACTACACTATATATTCTATCAAGTTTCTCATGAGTTTCTCTTATTATTATCTCATGTGCTTCCTATCATTTTGTCACTTATAGAAACGGGAGTACTGAAGGAAACGATTAAAGGATATGCGCACAAAGCAGGACAAGAAGATGAATCGGTCAAGTATGAAACCGATTTTGAAATTCCAAATAATTTTGGGGACATTGGTGCAGTTCTGGTTGAGAATGAGCATCACACGGAGATGTTCCTTGAGACTATACTCCTCCACGGCTTCCCGGAGGGTCCTCTTCAACTCGATTGCGCCTCTTGGATTCATTCTAAGTTCGACAATTCCGCCAAAAGGGTCTTCTTCACCAACAAGGTATAGCATCGTATTAGAACCATGCCACGTATCATACCGCCCTTCCCCTTCTTAAATTGATTTATACTCCAGTCTATTCATTTTGAAATATTTGTCATTTAAAGATTGATGATATATCGTCCTAACATATCTAATTATAAATTAAGCTAATTATAAATGTACGTTATATATAGTTATATTTTCTTGCAGTTAGATTCAAGATATAATAACAAGTATATATGACTAAATCGCTAGCTATGTAGTGTATCAAATTATTAGAATTTGGTTGGCGCAGTGCTATTTGCCCT